>JAQFJA010000004.1:761406-772550 GCA_029874485.1 Naso brachycentron
CTTTTTTTTTTCATATAAGAAAAGTTGAATTTCGTAGTCAAACAGTAAAGTAAAACAATGTTTTTTTGTGAGACCGCGGCTGTGAACTGCGGCTCTCATTTCTCACAATTTAAATCACCAACGCTAACATGGATGTAACTTCAGCAGTTTCTTTGGTTCCTTCAGAACGAGTGAAAATGGATTAAAAGAGGTCAAAATCATTCCGTCATGAACATGTTGAGAGCTGCAGCTCAGCAGAGAGTTAGTTGCCTCTGTCACACATCGTTGTTAAGACGTCTCTCACACCACAATCAGGTGTGTCATCTTTCTAAATACGTATTTTCAAAGTCTGATACTTCAGCAGTTGTGTGACAAACAAACTCTCTTGACTTGCAAATTATCTTTTAAACTGACAAACATATTTGAGATTTTCAGAACAATTTAAACGGGATCAAAAACTAATTTGTCTCTTTCAGAAATAAGGTCCCACAGGGTCCATGGAAGGGGCGTGACTTAGCCGCTCTGTAGGCTTCACCTCTCATTTTGGCAAAAAGATGAGGAATATTCTTTCTGTCCCTGTTTCTTACTTTTATGTTAACATGCGGCGCTGTCACGAGCACAAGGCTCTTGTCCATGATGCTTACAGCAGTTACAGGCAATGGAAGGATGGAAAATAACTTACATTTTTGGTAATTTATTGGTTTAGTGTTTTTTTTTACTTGAGTAGTTGTCCGGTTTGATTAACTGATTCCTCATCTAGTTCTAAATGTTTTTTTTTTTCTTTTTCACTCTTGGTCTTTTTTTTCCTCAGCACTCTTTGTATATTGTTCTGTTGTGAATGTTGTGGAAACTTTTAGAAAAACAAAAATAGTTTAAAAAAAAAATAAAAGTCCTGTACTCATGCTTACACTTACATGTTGAATGGTATTATGTAGTTGCACTATACCAACACTTACTGTAAGGACGCACTCACACTTGGCCCAGTTGTCTCGCACTGTGCTGAAGCATGAATGTCCCCCCTCCCCTCTCCCTCGCTGGCCCGCACTCACGTCGCTCCAGTCTAACCACGCCTGAGCACGCCTGAGTGACCTGATCTACAGAGCGCGACCCGTATTCTTACCTGCATTTTATTTCATCTTTGAATAACATTTTTTAAATTGTTCTCTGGTTCCCGCAATCTACAGGACAGCAGCAGATTTTTCCACTGCTTTTTATGCAGACTCTGTCTGCGGCTGTCTGCCTGAATTTAAGGTGAATCCTCCACAAACAGTCTCAATGATGTCGGCGCTCCGTGCTTATGCACGTGCATCTGTACTGAAGTCCACCTCTTCCACCCGTGCCAGGGCCGACAAAGCGTGCCGTGCTTGAGTACGGAAGGGAGCGCTCACGCTAGTAAAACAAACTGGACGTCAGGGGTCAAACGTGCTCAGGCACGGTACGGATTGCCCAGCGTCAGTGCACCCTAAGTGTTCTTCAGTGTAACCTTCTCTCAGCACTTGGGATGCTAAAATGTTAGCTTGACACAGTGAAGGTTATGAAGTGCACTGAATGTGATTGATTTGAAGTTGGTAAAGATTTTAATGAGATCAATGAATAAAAATGCCAGTGTTTAATGAAAACTTGGTTGGCCAACAAGACAATTTATGATCTACCACAAAAATGTGCATTTTTAAGTTAAATTAACATTTATTCCTACATTCTCACTGGAAACCACCCGGCATTACAAACCACCCAGCTCTACTTTATGGACAGAAAGAGTAGTGTAAGATCTGAGAGGAATTTCATGGGAGGGGGATGGCAGCGTCCATCTGTGAAGTCTGAGGGGGGTCTCTAATCTCTGTCTCTGAACCCCCCACAGCAGAGATGGACAGAGGAAGTAGTGTAAAAAGGAAAGAAAAGAGGGGGCCATTATACTCCAGCAGAGAGCCTGTTTTGATGGCGCAGAGTTTTTATGAGGACTTAAGGATCAGAGTGGCTGTGTTTCTGGATGTCTGATTGGCTGCCAGAGAACGGCATACTGACGTCACTGAATCTGATCTGAACCCAGACTGGAACGTGAAGCTCGCCCCAACGATTTTTTAGCATTGCATTGTTTGCATTGTTTTCCTTTGCATCATTTATACAGAAATGAGTCTCTGCTGGTTTAAACTATATAAATTCATTCTCTTACCTCACACACATGCCAGTGTGGTGTGTGCAATATGCATGGCAGTTGTTTACTTTAAAGCACGGTATGTGCAGTATATTCTCTTGATAAGAGCATACACACTCATTGGGGCATCTCACATTCTTTCAGTGTCTGCAGGGAGGAACAGTTGTCTAAATTTATAACTCTAATTATCATTTATGTTTTATTCAATGAGTCTGCAAACATTTTGAGTTTGTATTCATGAGTGATGTTCTGACATTCAGCATCAGTCCAATTTACAGCAAGACACAGACAGCTCACTGTGTACAGTGAGATCATAAAAGGCATTATTGGACCGCAGGAGCTCATTTCTAAGAACCTCCTGTTTTCTTGCATCCACACCACAAGAACCATGAATTGTTAACTTTCTTAGAACGACGTTTTGAGGAACATTTTTAGCTCCAACTCCAGAGTAGATACTTCAGCAACACATGAGGAACTATAGTGAAGTAAGCGTACATTGATTGTTGAACTTAAGAGCCAGCACCAACATTTAAGAACCCGACAGCTGTATTAACAAGACAACACAAAACACGAACCAGAGGTCATAACAAGATCATCAATGTAACTTCTCTGAGATTTAATGACTTTCAGCTAGAGATTTATGGTACATTATCACAACATGCTAGACAAAAGTGTGGAGCAGTGACACGGTAACATTAGCCTTCATTTGTTGTGTTGTAGAGTCGCATAGTAACATCAGTACACTAATGAGCAGCTTACGCTGCTTACATAGGAGGTTCCTATTGGCAGTGCAAAGGCCAACAGAAAAAAAGCCCTTTAAGGTGTTTAGTTCCCCAGAAGACAGTTCCTCTCAAAAAGTTCTTAGAACAGTTTGGTCTGAAAATGCCTTATGCAGCCCCCAAACATAAATATCAAACATAAAAGGACAGGTGGTATGCAAATAAACTCACTTACATGCATTTTATTATTAAAAAGTGGCTTTTGTCTTCAGCAGGAAAAGGATAAAGTCCAATATAATCTCATTTTCACCTTTTTATCAGCATGACATTATGAAACACATTAAATTAGTTAATTCTTTGCTTTTTTAAGTTAATGAACAAAAGATAAAGCGGTTCTGTTTTTCGTATCATAAGATGTGACGCTGGCAAGACAGGGAGGTGAGAGAGCTTCTCTCCTTTCCTTTCCTGAGGGAATAAGAGGAAATAAAGAGACAGATTACTGTCACTGTGAGAGTGACTGATACACAACAACGTGGTCCATCTGTCTCTGTTCGAGCTGTGCTACAACACTGTTCAGTCAGTGCTAACTTTAAAAAGAGAGACTGAAGTGAAATATACACAAGTGAGCACTGTAGCAGTTACTGGCCTCCATGCTGCTTTCTCCTGTTCATGTCAGATCTGACACCAACATTAAAAAACAAAAACAGAAAAGCCGACTTGTCTGCTGGTGGTGGAAAAAGGAGTCAGTCAGCTATTTGTAGTGGGTTTACCCATGTTAAACACACCTGTTATACGTGGTAATTTTGGTGTAAAACTGGCTCATGTCTTATTTTGAATTTGAGACTGAGAGCACTGCAAGTCAGCTCCAATATATGTCTGTGGTTTTACAGTAAATCTACAGCCCTTAAATAAACCTGGAGTTATCCTAGAAGCATGTGTTCACCCTTTGACACGGCAGCAGTGTCAGACCCTTATTAAAACCTGGTCAGATGCAGGGTCACAAAGCCAGATCGCATCCAGCCATTCAGACCAACGGCAAACAAGGGTATATCACGGGTCACTGCACTGCAGACCGAAAGGGGCATTAATTAGATGGAATAACCAGTGACGTTTAGCACCCTCGAACCAGAGACCTCCATATCTGGTGGTGTTTTTAAAACTTGGGTTATTTTTGAGACCACAGGGAAGCGACATTGTAATGAAAAGGGAAAGCTACAAAGCAATGATTATTATTTTCTTTCAGTCTACAAACTATTGTACATTTCCTATGAGAAAAGCAGGTTAAAGAGAGAGACATGAAATGAATCCTGTTGCATCATTCGAACGTGTTTAAACGCTCCTGTATTTAAACGACTTCTCTCAGGAGAGACATAGACGGGGGCTTGAAGCACAACACAGAGGAGTTTATTTCTTCCTCTCCCATTGCTTCAGGCAGCCCAGCTCCCCTGGACCCTGTGTTGGTGTGTGTGTGTGTATGTGAGTGTGTGGCGCGTGTGTGTCCATTTGTTGGGAATCTCACAGGACATCATAGGGCTCCAAGATGCTCCACGCAGTGATTAGCTGTGCTCAGCAAGCTCCACAGAGAGCCGCTCAGACGCATTCAGTCCCCCACCCACACACACACCCACACACACACGCGCGCGCGCGCGCACACACACATTCAGTTTGTCAGGCTGACAGAGACAGGCAGACTGACAAGCCCACTTGTCACTGGCTAAGCTGATGAACTGACAAGTGTGTGTGTGTGTGTGTGTGTGTGTGTGTGTGTGTGAGAAGGAGTGGATGCATTTTTTTTCTCTGTGGGTACTGCCATGTTTTTGTCTATGTGTACATACTTGATTTGTGTGTGTGTGTGTGTGTGTGTGTCTGACTGCAGGGGTAACAGCATGTACATACTTGTGAGTGTGGACATGAGCAGCGGGGGTCTGGTCGTGCGTTGACTAAGCCAAAGCCTGAACAAGATCTGAGTGTGGTGACTGATGATGACAGACAGACTGAGGACGTGCCGACAGTATCACAGTGCAACATTCTCAACAGAAATACACGTCACAGGGCCGGCACGAGGCTTTTCGGTTCCCTAAGCAGGATTTGATCTGAGTAGCCCTCTCCCCCACTCCCCATAAATGCATCTAAAAAAACAGCTTTTGAATCCCTCCCTTGTTGCCGTAGTCATCAAAAACCCTTGTTGCTGTATTTTCTGTACTTTCAGCAGATGCAACATCAAAGGAATTCAAACTGCCTCTGTTTGACATAAAATCAGTCATTATGTGGATGTCTTCCTCACTTTGCAAGGCCCTCACAAATCCCCTGCAAGAGGATATTAAACTTACCGAGACACTTTCAGCTATTCCCTGAATGAGGACAAATCACCAAGTACACACCGCTCACATGCTGCTTCATCCAGTGGAAGCTCCGGGTATTAAAATCACAATCACCAGGCTGGTAGACCTGTACGGGCTCAGCTTCTGCTTACTCTGCACAGTGATACAAGCTGGCTTCAACTGTCTGGACCTTTTCAGATATGCTTCACGCATCACAATGAATTATTAATTAACCATTTGGTGATTTGGTCCATTCATTTTAGTGGTGTTAGCACTGAGCCAGTGATTCCTCTGGCTCTCTTGGTCTCTCTGCCGAATGGATCCATGGGGGCAGCAATGTCTGTTTTTCAGTTGGTCCTCCATTTTGTTCCAGAAATATTTCCACAAGTATCATCTCAGGATTCCACTGATTGCATGTGCGATCTGGAACATCTCCGCTGCGGGTTCGCTGCATGCTACATTATCTGTCAACACCCACCAGCTGCATTTCAGAGCGAGCAGAACTGAACAGCTGGAGTTGCAACGACTACACTTTTGTTGAGCCGATGGTGTTTCATTTAGTCCCACCATGAGTTAAAGCAGGTAAACATTTTAATTTACTGTGAAATATCTCAAAATCTAGTTTACTTTGTGTTTTATTTGTTGTGGTAGTCAGCTGATGAATCTTAATGACTTCAGTGTATATTTATTGTAACCATGTCATGAAATGTTTGATAACCATTGGATGGGTTGTCATGAAAATGGCACAGATCTTGGACAGACTACGTTTTAATTGAAAAGAAACATTTGAATGAAACAGGAAGTTTTGGTGCCATGTTATTGTTCTGACAACCCATTATTCCAACCACTCAGTCCTCAGACAAATGCACCATCAGTTCGGCATTCCAACAAGGCAAAACCCATCACTCCAACGCCCCACTGGTCCAACAATACAGTCTCAAGCCTTATTCTGACTCAGAGTCCTGTTTGGTGACTGTTGTCCCTTTTCAGGGCTCAGAGTCAGTTTGCATGGCCTGTGCCTTGTCTGTACCCACCACGTGAAACGTCCAGAGTAATTTTTTCCTAACCTTAACCATAAGGGAAAAGGAAAATATAAAAATTATAGACTCTAATTAATCAAAGGGAACATAAAATAGGATAGCCAGGCTGTAACCTAAATGAAAGAAATGAAATAAGATGGCTGTGAGTGACAAAGACTGGCGTATGGTTGGAATTTGTCGGACCACTGAGTGGTCAGAATAACGGGGTTTTGACATTGCAAGAGTAGTCTTGCCTGCTTAAGTGTGAACTGAAAGTGTCTTTTGAAATGGACACTCACCATTCTTTTCTCACAAAAGTCCTTGACTCCTTGCATGTCAACGACAATACAACCTTCTACGAAATGGACGTTCATTTGGAAAATTTCTGGTTTTAAGTTGATCCAGATGGAAGCAAAACTAAAATAGTATTTTAGTCAGCGTAATGAGCCTGTGCATTTGTGTTTCTCTTTCTTTTTCCATGTAGTCAAATGCTTCCTATCAGAGAGGGCTACCCAGTCCAGATAGGAAATGTCAAATTATGGTGCCAGAGGCTTGAATCATCACATTCTGAGAGAAATTTCTCGTACAAACAGACTCTGCAGCTAGCAGCCAAACACATCCACGTCATATTCATGCCATCTACAAACAAATCGAGCAATGCATAATGCGATGTGAAACCATAACTGACCCGATCGGATGTCCAACAGTACATTGCAAAAAAAATTAAAAATAAATAAGCCCTGGTTCGGACCATAGTCTGGAATTTCAAGGGTGAAATCCACCTTTAGTTTGTTTCAGTCTCTTGGTTATTTCATTTCTTCAACCTCCTCCCACCCGCTTTTCCAAAAATCCAACAATTATTGACTTAACTGCTACTTTATTTTTGTCCTACAAAGGGAAATGTTTTCAGCAATTTTTCTGATTAGAAATGTGAATGAATGAATTAAAATATGTATTAATTGGTAAAAACACATTTTCATTTTTCATTTCATTTTCAAGAAAAAGAGGATGTGAAATTGTGCCATCATGCTGTGGAAAATGTCCACCCCTGTGTTTATACAGCACAGAGAGCCCAAGAAACAGTCTTGGCAAGGAACAGTAAACAGCACTGCCAGAGCCAGTCAGCCAATATGGTGTAACTGATTTAAGGCGGATTAGAGATTCCTGTGCTAAGCCTGAGAGAATCCTCTCAAATATTCACAGACGGACTGAATTAGTGAAAGAAACAATGGCCATTTTCAATGCATCTTATGTAAAATGTTTGCGTCCTGTGATATTTGCAGCCATTGTAGGTGGCTGGCTTTAAGTCTCAAGAACATGTGACATGATTATATTTTAAAGCCACTCAAAGCCTGACATTTCTTAATGCTGCTTGAACAAGCACATGGTTTAAAAATACATATTGCTGGCTTTACAAAAAAATGACCTACTGTCTTCAAGTCTGGAGTTTTTGTCCGTTAGGTTTCTCCTAATTTTTCTACATGGTGACTGAAACAAATTCTTGGAAAATCTTTAGATTCCGGGGAAGTAAAAATTGCTTCTAGTTTACAAACGTTGAGACATGCTCAGTATTATACTGTTCTTCGAATGCTTGTCATGTCTGACAGCAATATACAATGGATAATGATCTAGAAGGACAAGTAGAAAAATGTCACATATCTGTACCACATCAGTTCTACATTCAATCCAGATAAGTTTTCAGACATCTGACCAGTAAATCTGTGAAAACATGAGCTATGTGAAATACTCTGAAGGCCAAACACATCCGGGGAAACAACAGTTTATGATTAGTTATTAATTATCCAAAACACATTTGATACTGAAAATATCTGGAATTAACAATCTTTTTTGAACATCTTTATTTCTGTTTTATACTCTAAAGACCAGCCTTTGTAGACTTGCACAGTAGAGCTGACAATCTCTGATCAAAAAATAAATAAATAAAAATAACACAAACATCCTGTTTCTTCTTTGTTTTTTCAGGGCACACAGGTTATCAAGCTAAGTCAAAGAGCTGGCAGTGTCAGTTTTATGAGAAAAAGGAGAGAAGTGTGTTAGATCTTCCATTTGAAAAGTTTATTTCTAGGAGGTGATTGAAGATTTTTCAATGAGTTTTTATAGTGTTTGAAAAGTGTGTGTGTGTGTGTGTGTGTGTGTGTGTGTGTAAAATAATACCACCCCCTGGTTGCTGTTTCCCAGTTCATTAACTTATTTTGTTTATAATTTTTCATTTTGTTTTGCTCCTCAGTCATTCATTTATTGACCAAATATGGTGTCATTTATGCTGTCTGCGGGACACTCCTTTCACCTCCCTGTCAAAGTTTGTTGGTCCAAAGTCACATGACCTTATAACCTACCCACCTTTTGCAGGTGGTCCATTGACTGTTGTGTAATGTATTATTTAAATATTGTTTGCAATGTGTCTCCTGATGACCCTGATGAAGGCCACGAGCCGAAACGCGTTGGTCAAATAAAGTTGTTCTGTTGACTACAAGTGTTGCTGGAGCTTTTTCACTTCTTCATGACTTCTTTGTTATCTATGCACCTTGAAGTTGGTGAAAGCGTGCCAGACAGCCCCACTCTGCTTCTGCAGCGCTAACAAAGCAACAGATCTACAAATCACTCATTCATGTCCTATTATAAAGTTAAGCATGGAAAACACTTCTACCATGTCATTTAAAAAACAAATAAAAAGGCCAAGACCACCAAAACAGAAAAAAGTAGAACAAAGGTCAGGGGGTCGTTTGCAGGATACCCGACAGACACACAAACACCACAACAGCAGCAGAACAAAGAAGTACAGTCTAACAGTGGCTGCACTGCCAATTGCATGATAGTAATTTGTTTTTTTGTATATTTTCAGCCTTAGGGTAAGGACACAACCGGCCCGACGGTGCTGCCAGATGCAGGTCAGCTCCAGTCGGTTGTCCCAGTTGGTCCCAGTTGGCTTGGGGTGTCCCGTAATGTTAGTAGGCCTACTAGTCGTCCATGTCAGACCTCAACAGAGCCAACTGAGAATGTTGAATCGGTGTTGCCATCAGGAGTGAGAGGAAGCACTGTGATTGCCTGTTCAACTAGCCAATCAGTTCCAAGGCGGAGGAAGCGGCTCAGGCATTTTTAAGAATTATTCACATTGACGTTACCCGCTTGCGTGGAGAATGAAGACAAGGTAGGTAGCTAAACAAAAGCCACTTTGTTTTGTGCGCGGATCTCCTAGCTTTTCCATTTCCTCCTTTCTTGATCATGAGTTCAGAGATCATCGCCACCTGCTGGTATGGAGAGTTACAACCTCTCATGCAGGCGTACAGGCACAGAATGTACGTGCTAGCAGACCGTAAGGTGTGGTCAGTGTGGTGTGTTCGAGGGAAGTTTTTGGCCCAGAGAGAGGCAGACGTGAGGCAACAAGAGGAGACGCAGCAGTTGGTCTTGGTTTCCTCTACTCAGCCCGCTGTGTCCTTGCCCTTACAGAACACAGTATCGGTTATGCTAAATCTGTGAGAACTGTTGATGGATGCACCTTATTAACCTTCAAGCTAATGAGAAACCACTTTTCACAAAGTAATTGATTTCAGTTTACTGTAACATACTTGAAGTTTATTTCATTTTTGTGCATTCAGACATTTCTTTTTCTCTGAATAAAAGTGCTTGACATTCTCTAATTTTACTGTAGAGTCTTTGTCAATAGCTTATATTAATATTTTTCATCATTTAATGTGCTTTAGCTACCTATTTTACCTTGGTGTGTGTTTGTAACCAAAGCCTTAGACTACACATCTGAAAAGACACTCACTGAGTTGGAATGTTTAACAGAATCCACCGCAAACATCGAGCATTCTTGGCTGTCATAATGGCAGAAAATAATCCAGAAAATGCTGAGGGCGTTGCTTTGGATCCGTGTTGTTTTAGTCTTTGGAGTATCAGAGGCAGAGCTGCTTGTGAGGCAGAAGTGATGGTGGTGGTTGAGTCAAAGCATTTATTTACAAGTGATCAACCTGGCAAACTTGAAATATAGATAGCACATGTAAGACACTTAATTATTTTTTATGTGAATGGGGTGATTTGTTAGTTTCCCAATCAGAGCCAACAGCATCGGCAGAAACAGGAAGATTCCAGGTGGCAGACATTTTTACAGGTCACCATCTTCTTTGATCATAATGACTTTGCCAATCTACTTTGAGATGCTCAGTCAGTACACACAAACATGTGTACAGGAGTGCATTTTTGTCCATTAGATCCGTTTTTCACAGATGAATCACAACAGGTGCAAAATGGTCCTTGTGAGAGCAAATGAGGACCCTCTGATCCAGCATAAAGGTGCAGTGTAATTTCAGATTTAGCACAGGAAGGCACGTTTGCTCTCTCAGGAAGGAGATGGCTGTCTGCACCTCCTCCAGGCTAACAGTGGGAGTTAATGAGAAAGTCAAACCTGACAGGTACTTTTCTTTAACTTGGGGTTGGAGGAATGAACTTCTTAAAGTAGAAATTTGTATGTTGCTTTTATATGTTGATAGAGTTAACTTGAACCTGATCTGGGTTCCACTTTCTTTTTACTAATTCCTGAACAGATCTTTTTAATGATCTTGTTTATACAAAACAGATTTTTGATGTTTTTACCAAACAGAATATTAAGAGGTTAAATTTTTTCACTGTCCTTTTGATGTTTTTCTGTCTGCCATTTTTTGTGCTACTGCTTACAATCCAGTTGCCCTCTAGGATATAATTAAAGGAGAAGTTTGTTTTTTTGCACATTAAGCCTCATAATAAGGATGCTCATGATCATATTTGATGTTCTGCAGCATTATAATGACCTGAGAGCTGCTGCTCATTGCTGATGACACCACTAGCTGAAAAACAACAGAGGAGCATGTGCACTCAGACAATCTGTCAAATAATACAATAAATGCTCGTTTTACAAGATGTGAAACTTGCCAAATGTTTAGAGGTGTCCTCTTAT
>JAQFJA010000004.1:818559-832122 GCA_029874485.1 Naso brachycentron
GACAAAAGAAAAACAAAACAGAGATGGAATCAAAAGAATTTATTCAAAAATATAAAGATAAAAATAGGCTACAGTAGATTTTTTAAAAAATATGTTTTTCTAATTCTATTTTGGTAGGTAGGAAGTGGAAGTAGTAGATGCACTGAATTTCTATGCATTTCAGCTGTTTTTGATGCGGAAAACGGATTAAACGATTATCAAGGACCTTCACTGTTTATCATACTGGATTTACATTATGAAGACTGTATAAAGTCACTCAAGTTCCAGTTGACGTAACTCAGGATGTGAAAGGCATATGACGATGATCAAGGACTCATCTGAACAGCCCAGCAGTTAGCTTTCGGTTTTAAAAAAAGTATGTTGCTATCTTTCTTCTATCGAAAGTTATTGAATGTTTTACAAATGATGTATTTTGGAATCATATACAATTCCCCGGACCTCAGAGCGTTAAAGGCTGCTGGAGCGTCCGCTATTTCAACCCCTTCCTCCTGCATTTTGGATCAATATGACCAGATAGCATCAGGGCTAACAGAAGCGCAGTCCCGCAAAACAGAGGTTACTCCTAGAGCGCCCTCTGCATGTTGAAGGTCGCATCGCGATACATTTCTTCAGTATCACGATGCCTGTCGTCATAGTTTTTGATCACGGTGCACCGTGGCACGGTGAATTGTTGCACCCCTACATAGACATTGTACTTGAACAGTAGAGAAATGTCTGAACATCAGCAATAATTCATGTGCGTTTGCCTTTCTTACATGATGACATACACTTTAGTAATGATTGAATCTTCAAACATTTTATAAAATACGCATGAATTTCTGTTGGTCAGTGCAGGTGAGATTTTTTCACCCGGAGAAAAAGTTGCAGAGCACCGTTACAGTGTGCAGGCCAACACGTTTGCATCCGGCCTATATCCTGCCCCTCAAGTAAGGGTACGGTCAGCACTAGAAACACAAGTCAGATTCAGGGGAAACATTTAGAAGGGCACCATATGAAACCAAAGTGCACCGTACAGTGGAAACAAGGCTTAACATCCATCAGTTTACAGGCTGACATCATGCTTCACCTACAAATCACATTTTTCTCTGAGTGTTTCCACAAATTTGATGATTTGTGTGATTAAATCACAGGTTTTAAATATTTTAATAACCAACACCACTCATTCATTCTGGCTACCTTTATGACATGTTTGGATACATTTAATGAGAGTCTGATGTGTCACTTGCGTTGTGTGGCTATTTTGAGGTATTTTTACTATAATATATAAATGCAATATGTTGGTTATAGTCTTTATGCTAAGAGGAACGCACCGGGACAAAGTGTTTATTAAAATCACTGACACAAAGATACCAACACAAAGTCTGAGTGAGTGAGCTCTGGATGTGTGAACCTCCCCTCCACAGTGAGCCCCGCTCCTGCAGGGCTTCTCCATAAAGGTTAGAGATATCACTGAGCAGAGAGAGTCTTTCTGCGCTACCTAATAAATGTGTAGCGCTGTCAGCATGAAGGTGATGGTGAGGAACTCGAGGAGACAGCAGCATGGTGGAGGTATGGTAGTGAAGACAGTGATCGGGGACACATAAGGACTCCAGAAAGCATACTCTGCTCTGGAAATACACTGTGCTGAAATGTCTGCAGGCTTCGTCAGCTCGTGTTAGGTGAAAGCATGGAGGTGTTGCAGCCCTGCAGACTGACAGATCAAATCAGACTGAACACTGCTGGAGAGAAAAGGCAGAAAGGATCAAAAGAAGAGAGGGTGGGAGAAAAAGAAAGAAAGGCAGAGAGTGAGGGGGGGAGGGAGCATAGCAAAGAAAATGCAGGTTTTCTAATGTGCAGAATATGCACAGGAAAGGTGTTGTTAAAGGGATCCTTGAGAAGAGGCGGACAGGTAGAACAAAAGAACAACAGGAAAGACGCAAGAGCGCAAGAAGTCAATGAACGAGCAGGAAGACGTGACGGCAGCAGAGAGAGAAAGAATACTGACAGGTAGAGAGAGAAAAGGTGAAACTGCACGTTGAGTCAAGGAGGAAAATACAAAAGCCGAGTTTCATTCACAGCTAAAACCAAACAGCAACGTTTAGTTCAGGTTGCTCTCAGATTATTGATGCAGACATGATACAGAAAATACTCATGGTATTTGATGTTTCAGTTGTTAAAAAATAAATGAAATAGGCTTGGTTTGATGTGCTGAAAGAACTGCTCACTTTGTGTAATAGTTGGAGAGTTATTATGGGATGTGCTGTCTGTAAAACATCAGACTAGCATTATCTTTAATAGAGGGAAAGCTGTGGAGCTGGCAATATACACATAACCTCAGAATGTTTCAGTGTATTTCACGAAAGAGTTCATCTCTCTTTTGAGAAACCGCGTGTTGGACGACACCAGAACAATAGAGTCACGCCCCGTCCTGTGGACCCCGAGGCACAAACATCACAAACATCATATGTGAACATGAGATAAACATATATAATGAAATAAGGTCCCATCGGGTCCACCAGAGGGAGCGAGACTTCGACACACAGTACTGTGAATTTAAACACATTCACTAACTACAGCTGTAAGGAGTGAGAAAACACAAAGTGTGCACGTTCTTTATGACCCTCAGCCCGCCCCATACTTCGGGAAATCAGGAAGTTAAGACGCGACAGCTAAAGTGGGGCAGTTAGTAGATATTCTGGACAGTATATTTTGTAGTCTGTGTTATACTGAGACACTATTATAAGGTTACCAGTTTGTATTTGCCTTTTTCACACCATTTTTGCCACTGGAATTCCAAAATGATGCTCGGCTGGGCGGGCGCAGTGGAGACATTTCACAGCAGGGCAACAATGTCAGCAACAACTTGCAGCGTATTTTAGAATTGAATGGAAACGGTAGAATGTCCGACCCTGACGGGACTTCTTCGTTGTAAGGATTACATCCAGCCACACGGCAGTAAGACGACATCCTGGCAGGTGAAGTGATGCCTCTGGCGTTGTCACGCTGCTATGAAACGTGGGCCCGCAAACCGAGCCTCATTTTGGAATTACAATGGTGAACCGTGTGAAAAGGGCCAATTAGTGGTGATGGCGGCTTGAACTGCTCCATGTTCAAGCTGCTCAGTTGCAGTCAGCTGTTAGCTCTCAGGCTAGCTCCGTTAGCACACCGTACATCACTCGAATGACTCTGTAAGTCCATTTTCTGACACCATGTTGTAGTCTGTATTAAACTGGGACACTGTTATAGTGACGTCCTTCTCCTGAGGCTGAGTGCTTAATATGACACTTACGAGTCAATAAGACGCGGAGACGAGACTGAAGGACAGACATTAGCAATGGAGCTCTGATTTTATTTATTTATTTATTTAAAGGTTTAATTATCAGGGACAATGCACATTAATAGAACATTTAAGAAATGTAAATATGCCAGAATTAGCCAAAAGGCTATTTTGCATCTGCTGTCCCTGGACTGGTGTAAAATAGTCACCCTAAAAGGAAAGTAAAAGATGAAGATATAATCAAATAGAACATTACCAAATAAGAAGGCTCTGAATAAAGATTAAAAGGTTAAAAAACATACACACTCTAACTAACATAAACTCAACAACAGACAATTGCTACAAACAAAAACAGGAACAACATTAAGCAGCAACAACATTAATAACACAAGAAACAGTAACAAACTAACAGGCCATAAACAAGCAGAACATACAAAACACATAACAAAAAGCAATGCACAAAAAGAGACAGTAATAATGAACAAACTGACAAATAACATGACAGATGGCATCAGGAAACACTGACAGATCACAACAGACTAAACATAACAGAGCATCGAGTGTTCTATCAAAATATATCACAGTATTTGTCGTTGTTTGCGGTTGCTGCAATAATAGTAAACATGTATTTGCATAAAGAAAGCATATTTTTCCACTCACATGTTTATATGAGTGTTAAAAACTTGAAAAATATCCCTTCAAGGTACATTTAGAATGGAAAAAAAGTGTGATTAATTTGCGATAAGTTGAGAGCTCACTATGGAAATCATGTGATTAATCGCTATTAAATATTTTCATCGATTGACAGCACAAATTTTTTTCATTTGGGTAAATGAGTAAATTGACCTTTATCCTTCTAACAGTACTTCAGTATTTGACGAAAAAAGAGAGAAATGAAGAAGAGAAAGAGGAGAGAAATCACATTTAAGTTGTGTACTTGACTTTACGTGACATTTGGCCTTCATCCTCACTGCTCTGAAAAATGATGAGTATTAAATTCTAGGTTGTCATCCATCACTCACACTGCGTTTTTGTGTTGCCTTATCACTGCATCTGCTCAACAACTTGTTAAAAAAAACCCTCCTAATTGAAGGTAAAAAGGCGACAGGGGATAGGGAGATGGGAAAATGGATAACGTAAAACAAAGTAGCTGAAACTGTTGATGGCATGTTGCTGGTTTCTAAAAAATAGAAATGACTGTTTTGACCTCAGTGAGAGAATTCTCTCTGTATACACACCAGATGAAGTGTGACCACTCTGCTGATCTGCAGTGTGGTTTTAGGTGTGTGTGTCTGTGTGTCTATGTGCTGTCATTGTCAGCAGTAAGCCGTAAGTCATTAACAATTCTTGCTCAACTTTGTGTAGAGTTGTTTCGTTTTTGTTTTTTTTTTCTTGTAACAGCATGGCCAGCCTAACAAGAGACTAAAGTTTTATTAAAATCATTACACAAAGTGACTCCATTTGAATTCAGCTTATGCAGCATTCCAGTAAATTTGCCATGTGCAATTCAACACTATTTCCATGGGATTATGATGCTTGAGGAGAAGGCTGTTCAGCTGTGAGTAAAATCTGCTGAAACATTTGTCAGCCATCTTTCTTCATCTGAAGGGAGAAGTACACACATTTTCAAGTCACAGTCAGTCATCAGTGTTATCTCAGGGCCTGGAGACTGTAAATGTACAACAGAAAACCTGCATTCCAAACTGTGGGCATTGGTTTGAAAGACGTGGCCAGAAGCAGGTCATCTACTTACCGAAAGGTCAGTGGTTCGATCCCCTGCTGCTCCAGTCTGCATGTCGAAGTCTCTTTGGCAAAATATTGAAGACCAAAATTGCTCCCAAAAGCTCTTCCATCAGTGTGTGAGTGTTGGTGTGTGTGTGTGTGTGTGTGTGTGTGTGTTTGTGATGGGCAGGTTGGCACTTTGTATTGATGCTCCTGCCATTAGTGTATGAATGTTGACATGCAGCGTAAAGCGCTTTGAGCACTCAAAAGACTAAAAAAGGACTAAATGCAGTCTACTGACCGTTTACCAGATAGGGAGGACACACAAAGACTCCATTCTGTTGGATTATGTGAGTGCTTCATGCTGAAAGTGAAAAAGAGTCATGAAGTCCAAAACTGACTCAGCCATGTCTGTAACGAGGAAAATCTATGTTACCGGACTTGTTAGCTATTAGCCACCATAATCTATTCAGTGCCATGTCATTATTCTGAACACTTAATTTTCCGACAAATGCACAATTGCTCCGATGCCCCACTAGTCCGACAACACACTCACCAATCTTAGCCCCAACCTGGATCAGAGTCAGCTTTGTGACTGTTCACCTTCTTCAGGACTCGGAGTAGCTCTACTGGCCTGTGCCTTGTCCGTACGTGTGAAACGTCTGGAGCGTTACTTCCTGTCACTGTAATTTATTCCCAACCTTAACCACGGGAAAAAAATACAAAAACTGTAGACTCTAATGGTATAAAATAAATTAATCAAAAGGAACAGGAACATAAAATATGATAGCCTAAATTAGGGATGGGCATTTGAAGAAATTTCCTTGATCAGTCATTGGGAAAATTACAGTCGATTATCAATTTAATCGTTTTTTTATATTAAAATGCCTATTGTAGAAAAACATACAGTGGGTTTTTCCTCAATTAAATCTTCATTCCAAGAACTTGTAGTCCAACAACAATCCCCGTAGACGAGGCAGTTAAAGTTCAACTGTTTAACTTCAACAAAAAAGATAAGCAGCAAATGTAATGCAAAAAGCAGAAGTGATAACTTAACCCAAAAACATGATTTACTGTTGCGCATTGTGTCTCCATTGTGCTCAGACGGAGGTGATGGCAGGTTGACAGGAGGATGCGCTGACCAGGGTTGGATATAACGTTATGTCACGTTGTTCAAGTCGAACATCAGTCAACATTTGTTCCAAATGGTCCAACGCCAAACCTCGCCTCGACCTCTTCATGTTTACATTTCATATCTGTGGCAGCCATGACAGCAGCTCGCAGGCAGCTGAGTGACTTTATTTTGGTTTTCTCTG
Source organism: Naso brachycentron (assembly GCA_029874485.1). Classification (NCBI taxonomy): domain Eukaryota; kingdom Metazoa; phylum Chordata; class Actinopteri; order Acanthuriformes; family Acanthuridae; genus Naso; species Naso brachycentron. The sequence goes on from JAQFJA010000004.1 coordinate 824,854, forward strand.
TCTTCTAAAAATGGTATCGCTCTCTGTTGGTAAGATGTTGGTAAGAAGATGCATTGCTGGACTAACAGGCCGTTGGACGAATGGGCTTTTGTCACTGGTCAGAATAATGGGGCGGAGCAATAGACAGTCTCCACAGGTAAAGCTGTGGAAGCTAAACAATGGGCTGTTTAGGATTAAACATCTGGGCACGTTTGCTTATGAATTCAACTTTTTATTTATGAGAGGATCATGTAGTTTTTTTCTTTTTACAAAAGTCCCATAGTTTTGCTTTAAAACAACACTATGTAACTTTGACCATGGCCGCAGCTTGGAAAAACAAAACTTAATATTGCACGTTAATACGTCGCACAAAACAGCAATTTTAGTGAAACTGGGTCATATTTTATGAAGAAAATGTCCTCTGATTTTCCCTCTAATGTCCTAAGACTGCTCTGTCTGTCTCTTTAGCCGAGCTGTCCCCAACAACGACCCGCTGCTGCAGCTGCAGCTTCAGTCTGCAGGCAGCCTACATGTTGCTTTCAGGACCCTCCGTGAATCACAGAGTTGAGGCAGAGCAGTTGTAGGTCATCTGTAAAATGTGACCCGGTTTAACTAAAATTACTGTTTTGTTTGACATACTAATGCGCATCATTAAGTTTCGTTTCTCGAAGCCACGGGTTGCGGTCAAAGTTACACAGTGTCGGCTTGATAGTATTCCTTTAACCATTTATGAATTACAGACATTTTTATACATGATCTCCCCATTTTCAGAGGCTCAAAAGTAATTGGGCAAACAAACATAACTGTACACTGGAGCATCCTCCTCGGCAGAGAAAAGCAGGAAGCTCCTGCTGTCCTGCGTCTACACAGCGATGCTGCTCATATCCGAGCCTTGGCAAGAGATACAGTTCACAGGAGAGCGTACTGAGACCAGAAATACACCATGAGCTTCTCCGTCTCAGAAAAATACACTCATCATTGTTTCTTCATGCATTTATGATTGTCCAGTGTACATCTACTGTAGCACAGCCAGAGCTTGCAGGAAAATTGTAGAAAGCTCAATACTGGACTGATCAGTGACATTATTGTCTGGATGTTCCAGGTCCATGAGAAACACCCTGCAAATAGGGTCTAAGGTCAAAAATACCAAACTTATCCTTTAAATATTGAAAAGGTAATCAATTATTCAGTGCTCAATATCAAACAGGCTCCAATACAAATATACAGAATGGCACCATCGATCACACAATGGCTAGAAATCGAACTTGTGTGCAGATGTGCTTTTGATGACCATTTAAAGACATATTACATTTTACAAACAGGACAAAATGTTTCTTTCTCCAGTCGGACAAGGAACCCACGTGTCCAACAGCACGTTCTTCTTTTATAAATATATTTTTATGTATGGGAATTGGCCTACACATGTTTTTTTCTGATGTTCTAATGTAGATGCACATCGCTTTAACATCTGTCCCAAGGTCATTCTCTGAACCCCTGCAGCTTTTCATCCGCAGTTACAAACCAACCGGGGCTACAGGCAGCATAACTTTAAAGTCAACCATCTAATTCAAAAACTTGTAAAATATCAACTTTATATATGTAAAGGAATTTACTTTTAAAATGCTAATTATGACCAGGAGACCCACAAGAGCCTGTTACATGAAATACAATAAAGATTTTAATCTGATAAACTTGTTTGTCAGCTAAGTGGGAGAGTGTGTTTGTAATGTGTCACTGTCAGTTCGAAGATCAATACAATTACATATTTGGTGGAAATTTAAATCCCAAGTTTGATGATTTATAATCATAATCATACTCACAGAACTTGCAAACCAATTACAATCCAATGTCAACTTCAATTTTCACATCATCGACCAGTAACCAGTTTCCAACTGCAATCAAACTCAAAGCATCCTCTGAAATGAAACTGCATTCAATTCTCCACTGCTAGAGAGCACAACACAGACAATAGGATGGTTGCCACGGTTACAACTGATGCAGGACAGGTAGGAGATTTCGATCTCAGCTTAAATGCCAAGTTGAATTTTTTCTGCATCCCTCAAAATAATCAAAACCTGCATCGAGTACGAGGTCAACCTGCAGTGACACAAAGTGCACACTTAGGGTCCGCATGGTGCTGCACATGTTGTTGTCACCATAGCAACAATATCTTGACAAGGGCCGATGTATGATTAACACTGTTCCGCTGCTTTTATTGTCTGTTTTCTGTTTTTTGGGGTTTTTGTTTGTTTGTTTTTTTAACTATGAGTGAGCATCTAGCAGAGGATCATTTCCCTCATACTGTGTTTGGATGATTTAATAATGATATGAACCTGCTATCACAGCTGTAGCGAACAGACACAGACAAACACAAACACACAAACGGACTTCCCTCTCTCTGTTATGGCAGTTTTTGTTGGACATATTGTACAGCTCTAGGCACACAGACACGGCCAGTGTTGTAGTGCTGCCTGGAGAAGTGAGTATACGCTTAACTTTTGCCCCTTTTTATTTTATTTTATTCTTTTTAAGCAGCCCGTCCCAAAAAGGATAAGCACCCTTTTAAACAGAGACATGTTTGAAACAGTGGCATGTAAGACTACTCTTGCAGATCCAGTTCTGGGACGGCAGTAGGTTTATTTGCACATTGTCACTTAACTTCTGCTGCTTAACTTCAGGGAGTGAGGAGGACAATTACAAAATTAACATTAGCCACAACAGAGGTGCAGATTTTGCAATCAGTATTGGCCAGCAGTCAGACTATAGGGTGCGACAACTACATAATTAGGTATTTTGAGTGAACTATTCCTTATTCCTGAGTCCATCCACACATGAAAAACTTTACAAGTAGTCCATGGGCCAGTAGTTTCTTTTGTAAACAGTCTCTTGGAACAGCTGATTTGCCACAGATTTAATCAGAGGAGATTCAGAAGTATACTCAATACAAGGATATACTCCATATACCTGTGTAAACTCTGCACTACACGACTGCAGACGGCCAACACCAGCTTCTCCTCCTGACCCATCTTCTACTCCTTGAAACAACAAAACAACACAATGATTTGCTTGTTGAAAAGAGCGCTGGTGACGTCACCAGTGCTTTAAAAAAGAGAACATTCCAAACTTCAAAACGCTCACAGCAGCCGCAGAAAAAAGTTAGAGCACTCGGGAAAAAAAGACGCTGGCCGCTGCGCTTTTTCTCTGTGCAGCGGTGTGCTGCTGCAGATGCTCCTCTCTCGCCAGAGACCCCACGATATGATCACAATACTTCAGTCATGATACAGTATTATCACAATATAGCGATTTTTTTCACCCTTTTCAACTGCAAATAATTTTCCCACAGTAAAATGTTGTCATTATCATCTACTCCATCTAATTAGAGTTTTCAGTCTGTTCATTACACTTCAGTTTTTTGTTGCAGTTTTATCACCTCACCAAACAGTGAGCACAGAGCACCATCTAACAGATTGAAAAAAATCCACTGATCTTTATTATTTTATTACCCAAAAAGTTAAGTTTGTATTTGCAACATTTATTAAGAATTTCAGTTAAAAAATATATCAAAACTTTGTGTCTATGAATCAGTAAAATATTGTCATGCAAAATGTCGTCATATTATGCAGTACTGATTTTTCCCCCCATCTCTATGGAGAACCATTAGAAAAAAAAGACACTGGCGCTCAGAAAGAAAGAAAGAAAAAAAGAAAAACCGCTGTGCAGACACTGGCCAGTAGCTGTTTGTACTGGCATCCACCATCTGTCATCACATGTGCCTGCTTTGTGAAGGACGGTAAACAGTGAGCATCCTCTGGCAGCGCTCACTGTGTCCGTGCTCTCTGCTGCCCCACCATGCTTCTGTCCTGTCTGCGGTATCTCTCTGAGTCTCTGAGGACCTGCAGGAATGCTGACCCCTGCTCTCCCTCTATCTGGGTCTCTGCCTCCCTACTTTGTAATTAGTTTCCAGTGAAAACATGTGCCTTTTAATCCTCGCTGTATTTGGAAAGCTGCAAAGTCGGATCTATCTGTAAGCCGTCACCCTTCATAGCTTGTTATTGCAGCTGAGGGAGCAACATCAGTCACAACTCGAGAAACTACCAGAAGAATAAATACACCAAAATGATCAGATTGCACCATTTTGACCTTTACTTTTTCTGTCTTAACTTAAACTTCAGCAGAGGGTCAGAGCTCAAGGACACTTGAAAAGAGTGAACCGTGTAAACACACCTCTGTCTGACTCTGAAGCAGCAGAGCCGGCGCTCTCTGTTCCTGCAGATCCATGTTTGGAGGATTTAAAAGCTTTTCCTCCCCTCTTTAGGAAACTTTATTAGAGATCTACGGCAGCAGAGTTCTTTTCTTCCCGTATGTTCAAACTTAATGCACATACGAAAGTAACCAAACATCCTTGAAACCAAATCACTTAAATAAAACTGAGTCATTTACAAAAGTACAATAAAAGATCAAAGGAGAAAGACAAATGAACTCCAGTAAAATCATTTTAAGGTTCGGCTCTGAAAGCTTCTCATACTGCAGCTTCAGTCGAGTAAATGGACTGTAAAGTCTGTGAGTTAAATACAGCCCTGTCCCTCTTAGAAACACTCATGGCACCTGTATTTATTTTTTAAATGGACATCTACTGAGTCACAAAATGCAGAACATTTCAGAAAAACATCTACTGACAACGTTTTTTTACTTTATTTTTCCCAACAATATCTGCTCTGGCAGTAAAACATCCGCTCACAGGGACTCAAGATGCCTGATCAACATCTCTCCTTGTTCTGTTCAGGCTCATAAATCACTTGGTTAAAATAAGCAAAAGAAGCCGTCTTACTCCCTTTCAGTGGGAAAATGAACAAACCCACAATTTTGTTTTCATTGTAGCATACTTAGAAAATCATATTAGTCTTAAATTGGTCACATTTTTAGAACAAAGGGTTAGTTAATTTAAAAAAATTAAAATGAATCAGATTAATCTGGGCATGATACATAATATTATTGCAAAATAAAAGTGAAAACAGTGATTAAACCTGTTAAATCAACCAGATTATAACATTTTTGTGAAAAATGCTGTTGGTCTCCAAAAATGTCTGACTGTTAAACTGGTAAATGCTGCGTTTTATTAACCAGCTAGTTGGTTAATGCTGCTTTTTCTGTCAACTGTTGCTGCTGAGCTGGTTAGAGTTTGTCTTTGAAAACAGCTGCCTGCCGCAGACACTGAGCTGAAACTTTAAAGTTGCCCTATTGTAAAACGAAACAGTGAGCTGAAACTTTCCGTCACTTGATCCTTTGTTCATGCAGACACGTTGCTTATAGACGTTGGTAAAGATATTTGTTCTTCATGCACATCGTATTTTAAAATTGAGTATTTAGCATCCATTGTCTAAACACTCTGCTTTGGAGGGTCTAATACATATAAAATGTTTTAATATCTACATTCATGAAGAATTAAATAATGATAAAATGTCATATAAACCAATATATGGAAAATGCAGTAAACTATCATACATAAACTTCATAAAAAGATAATACAAAGACAGTTTATACATAAGAAGCTGACAGAGCAGTGAAGTAGGGCTATAACTAACAATTTTTTTCATTATTGATTAATCTGTAGATTATTTTTACGATTAATCAATTCTTTTATTCCCTGAAATGTCAAAAAAGTGCTAAAAATGCAAATCTCAATTTCCCAGAGCCAAATGTGACGTCTTCAAACTGCTTATTTTGTCCAAACATCAGCCAAAAAACACAAAGACTGCTCGTTTATGATCAGAAATGACACAGAAAACCAGCAAATCTTCACATTTAAGAGGCTAAACCCACAACGCTTTTTACTTTATTTGAAAAATGACTGAAACGATTAATCAATTATCAAAATAGTTGGCAAATAAGTTCATATCAACCAATTAATTGACTATTTGATTAATCATTGCAGCTCCACAGTGAAGAATTGTTGCAGGTGAACAGCAGCTTCTGCTGTCGTACGGACTACGAATTATCAAGATCATCGCCCACATTTCACCCCAGGGAGTGCATGTGACCAAACACGCACACACACAAAAACAACATACATAAAAGCAATGTACATATGTTAATGCTGCCTGTGCTTCTGTGTGTCGTCATTGCAGTGGGATTCAAACTTCCTGTTTATTCACTTCAGACTCTCTTATGTTGGAAGTCTGACTTTAAAAAGGGAAATAACCCCAAAAATAGACAGGCACACACACACACACACACACACACACACACACACACACACACAAAGTCGTCTTTGTACAGTTCAACTGGGTTTGAAAGGATTGTGGATTTGGAGCCAATAACTGAAGACTGTGGGAAAAGACTTCACCATGAAAAACTGAGAAAACTCAAACTACACAGAAGTCAGCCGTGAGATACAAGTTCATATTCTCCCCCTGAGCAAACACTGAACAGAGGTCAGCTGATTACATCACAAAAACAGTCAACACATAAAAATGCTCATGTGGGTGTGGTCTTAGTAATATGACACCATCTGTGTACTAGACAACACTGACCCACACAAATTATCTGCTAAGACAATAAACAAATTATTAAGAAGGTTTGAAAAGTGTGTTTGTGCAGCCCTGCAGGGATCCAATAATAATCCATTTAAAAATGCATCATTGGGTATCATAATCATTCGGCTGGGATCTCCTAATCAAATCAAACTGCTTCCACTTTCCTCTAAAACGATACGTTTGTGCGCTTATCACTAACTTCAGGCATGTCTGGCTGGTTTTGTGCCGTGACACGATCAAACAAAGGCTAAAAGAATACTGGACATAGATCCAGATTTTTCCTTGTTAAACCTGCCAAGAGGAGAAGGAGAAGAAAATCCTCTAGCGGCCTATATGTGGCTGCAGTTGTGGCAGGAAATCTCTGAATTAATAGAGAATAGCTGTCAGATTTTATCTTGCTCTCTGTCACTAACACACACAGCCTTTGTTCACCTGTCTGCAGTGCCATCTCACGCACGCACACACACACACACACACACACACACACACACACACACACACACACACACACAGAGCATTTGTTTAGCATCCCAATAGGTGCTAAGAGGTCTGGTATTGCGAGGCTCTGTGGATCTGGAGGAAGGAGAGAATTTCTTTGTTTTGCAGTAAGAGTCGACATTGATGCACTTGTCTATTCAGTCACCAAGGTTACTGTCATTAAGGAATGAAATAACGAAAACTACAGTATAAGTTAAAAAAAATTTTCTGTTACCTGAAATAAAAACAAAGAGGTGGCTTAAAAAAAAAAAAGAATAGC
>JAQFJA010000004.1:840528-851022 GCA_029874485.1 Naso brachycentron
CTTGCTCCGCTGGTAGGGTTAGGTTACTGCTCTGATTGGTCGTAGTGCTACCCTATTACGTGCAGAGGCCGTTTGAAAGACAGCGCTCATCCCACCCCTTGGATTGAGCGGAGGCCTCTCGGTCGTTGCCAGACTATACATTTTAATGTTATAGTATGGCTTGCCAGGCTAATGGCCTTCACTTAGATACAGTAGCGTGGGCTGTAAAATTTTTTCTAAATGCATTTAAAATTTAGGAGAAATAAAAAGAGCTTAAACTGCAAGAAAAAACTGTTATGATGCTGTTGAAATGTGTGTTAAAACTCTGAGTTACTGAAGTGTGTTATCATTTGTGTGTGTCGTGTGTGTCTGCGTGTGTGTGCGTGTGTGTCCATCTGCAGCTCCAGTCGGATCAGGACCATGGCAATGGTTTGGTCAAGTACGTTCTGTCAGGCGAGGGCGCCGGCACCATCTTTGTCATTGATGAGAATAACGGCGACCTGCACGCCACTCGCCGCCTGGATCGCGAGGAGAAGGCTTTTTATGTCCTTAAGGCCACAGTGGTCAACAAACGGACAGGGCAAAAGCTTGAGCCCGAGACAGAGTTCACCGTCAAACTCCATGACATCAACGATAACGAGCCTCAGTTCAGCAAAGAGGTTTACACTGGCAGTGTACCCGAGAGGTCTGACATCGGTAAGGAACGCTCGCAGTTTGTTTATTATTCATTTGAATAATCCAAACATCACAACACACAGATCTTGTTTGATTTGTAAGGGAAGGTCAGATCCACGCATATCGTTTCAGGCACATCAGTCATCCAGGTGACAGCGACAGACGCTGACGACAGCATGTACGGGAACAGCGCCAAACTGGTGTACAGCATTAGTCAGGGGCACCCGTACTTCTCTGTGGACCCAAACACAGGTATGTGTGACAGAACCACAGTTTGAACTGCAGTGGAGCTGAGGGGAGCGCGGCTCTCCGGACAGGGAAACGAGCTCTGTCGAAAGCCTCTCGTGTAGGGGAGTTCTAAAAATCATCCACAGGTTGTAGGCCTCAGCTGGGCTTTTGTTTTCCATACATTAAGGTTCCTGAAATGAAAAAATCAATTATTTATATTGTAAATGTTGAGTATGTATTTGCTCATTAATTTATATTCCATTCTCTGAACAACTGTCTCCACTAATTAACACAATTCTGTGTCTATTCCTGCTGTGTGTGTAGCGGCGCTGCAATTGAATCACTAGATTTTCGTTGCCACCTGAACTCCTCAGGGACAGAGGAAGAGAGAAGGAGCTGCTTATTTCACCGTGGTTAAAAAAAGAAATTATGCCAAGTTCAGACTCGGGATTTTAGCTCTGATCTTGCTCTCTGTGACAGTTTTTGGAGATCTTGGGTAAAAAGTCCCAGATCGTAGGAAAATCAGAGCGCACTCCTGTGAACAACAGTCGGCATGTGTGAACTGTCCAAGGACGCAGTCATGAGCTCACTGACAGCGTGACTGCGTGTCGTAGGATATCCAACATGCCAAACATCCGGCCCCGTCGTGGGTACCACAGGCTGGACTGGCCATCGGTACCAACAGGACTTTTCCCATTGGCCTGACCTGCTAAAAGGTCCTGCAGGCAGGTGCTTTAGAAAAGCCCAGTAACACCTGACAGACGCAGTTTATGTCATAATTCCCACATCAGCTGACACTGTAGCCTTCATGTGCCACACAGCAAAACAAACAGGAGAGCAAGGGACTAGTGGCGTTTATTTGTACTCAACCACTGTGAACGATCAGAAAAAATGTTTTATTTTGCTCAGCCGTCTTTCTTGCTAACGCCACTCGCTCTCTTTTCATTCAGGTTAAGCCCGTTTGACCAGCACTGCTCTCTCTCGTTGAGCAGCACAAAGCAGAACGCACACCGGATCAAAACAGGAAATATATCACAACACCAGTGTTCATTAGTGCTGACTTCTCAGGTGGCAGCTAAATAATGCCACGTGTTCAAGTGATGTGTTGTTCTTTAGAGCAAACTTTCCAGCCCCAGTTGTTGTTTTTGCGTCTTTAAAGTGTCGAAGTCACGCCCCTCTACTTCTGGGCCATGGGACGCTAATTTGAAAAAATATGAACGGTAGTCAATGAGAAGGGAGAAATTATTTTGTGATCCCGTCTGGCTTGTGCCCTGAATTACACAGATGATGATTGCCAGTTTAAAAGATAATTTTTCATGTAAAGAAAGTTGAATTTTCTGGTAAACAGTGAAGTAAAACAACATTTTTTGTGAGACCTACATGAACTACATGTCTCGTCTCGGACAATATACGTCATCAGCACAGACATGGCCGCCAGCTTGGCAGAATTCTCAGTGATTTTCCAGGACAAGGGGAAAAGTATTAAAAGAGGTGAAAACCATCATAAATCGGCTCATGTTGAGAGCTGCAGCTACTCGAAGGGGGAGTGAGGCGGTTCTGTTGTCAGAGGAGGGAAAATGTTCTGACGTCAGTTACACGACTGGTGGTGTGGTCTTTGTAACTACATGTTCATATTTGTTCTTTGTGTTCAGATTTTTTCCATACTAAGGTCCCATGGGGTCCAGCATAAGGGGCGTGACTTAGGCACTCTACATGAAATGTTACTGACGGTATTAACTGCCTGCAGCAGAGACAGAATGTTTTTCGCAGTGACCCTGTTACTGACCGCGCTGCCGTGCACGTAGTCTACATGTAGGCCTTTGTGCGTGCAAACTGGGAAGTCGTTGTGCACACTAAAAAAAAAAAATAGGGCTCCCCTGATACAGAACGATCCTTTTAATCTCAGAGTCAGGGCTGCAAGTGTTGTTGGTTGAAGGTCAAACCAATTCACATCAGAATGATTTTAAAAAAATGACCCAGAAAAAATTACAGTAAATTATTGTATTTAGAGAACAGGAACGACTGAAAGATGCTCATAGCGCTTTTTTCTGATGTCCCCTATTTTATAAAGACATCTTACCGTGAACGGAGATGCCTCTGTTCTTTGATTTGTTCCTGTTTTAGTTACTGTGGATGCTTTTTGCTGTCACTTCCTCACCTTGATTTGACATAATACACATTTCCACAGATTTAATGACATCAGTGCCACATCAGAGCCGTGTCACACTCACAGCTCTGATATTCACTTTCACCTCTTTGACAGAAATACTGTTTTTATTCGATAATTCTTTCCAGTTGCTCTCATTTTGCCTTTCTTTTCAAATCTTTTAATGTTCCTGTCAGTAAAACTCAGCACTTCTGACTTGGAGTTTTTACACTAAAAGGCTTCCAGCTGCACAAAGGGCATTGTTACTTTTTGGAAAAAATATCTGAAAGACTTATCAAAGTTTCAGTAGCTTAATTCAAATCTATAAAAAAATAAAGTAAAACTGAAAAAAATTAGTGCATGAAAACATCATTTCTGTGGAAATGTACATTAAACTGAATTTATAATTTGCCCTTTTGGGAAATGTCAGAGTGTTGCTTTAATGCTAAAAGCTGCCACAGACGACCTGCGCACCGGGCACGGAGGTGAAACTGATCAGCCTCTCCACCTGATGCTGGCTAAGAAACTATGCACAGACACTGTTATCTAATTTACTGTTGGCTTGCTCACTTTATAGTTCATTTTTTTCTTGCTTGTGCCATAAAAATATCTAAAGTAGCAGGAATTTTATGCTCTTTAATGTTGCTGCTCCATCTCTCATTTTTGCCAACAATTCTGTTTTTATTCTACGTTAAAAGCTGAAGAGAACCAGTAACAAAAAGTAAATTGACCTTTTGCGCACCTTTACCCTGCAAATAAATGATCCAACTGCACTGAGGAAAGACAGAGAAGGGTTTGCTGTAGAATCATGAAATAAAAACAGCTCAGCTCAAGTCTTTCCTCATTATGTACTTTGTATCTGAAGCAGTTAGCCATCCATTTAGATAATCAGTGCAGTAATCTGCCTCTCTCTGCTCATCTGTTTGTTTCTAACAAATAGAGGAGCGCAGGCCGTGTCCAGATTACTGCTCTCCTGGATTAAGCTGCAGTGATAGACTGTGTTCTCTGGATGCTGACAGGAACTAACGGCAGTAACACTTTAGCCTGTTCTGAAAGCTTTGATAGTTCGAGTGGAACATTGATACCAATCTCATGTTTGTGTGTTACAGCTGTAAATGACTCCCCTGCTACAAGTAAAAGCAGAATACATTTTATGGCTGTTGCAAAAATATAAAAAAAGATAATCTAAACGATTTGAGTTTCCTTGTTTCTAACGCCACCCTTTGCTATAAGCTGCAGGCGAGTTGATGTGGAAACCAAACTGTGTTGACTGCATGACGGCTGTAAATCGCCTGTTTGCTTCTTCACAACATTGAGTTTCCTGCTTTGGACCTGTACTTGGACTTGAACTGTCATCAACAGGATGCTGTATTTTCTTCATGTGTGATCCGCCATTGTAACCTACAGGAAATGAAAGTACCTATGCTGGTCAGATACAGCTAAGAGCGAGCCTATGGCGTTAGCTCCACCCACCCTCTGGGCAGACTGACCGCGGCTGACTGATGTGAAACACATCACTGTCTGCGTACTGTCACTGATTTAGTGAGGGAATGTCACCGACGTTTGGCAATGCTGCAAATACAAAAGCTTTCGGCAGTGCGCCACAGGCCAGAGTCCTGCATGGGTCCATTTTCTAAAACCTGCACCCGCCCATACCTGTAGCCTTTATGGCAGAACCCACCTGTTACCCGTCATTATGCCTCAGGCAAAGCCTCACCTGCCCGTACCTGTCAAAAAAAAAAAAGCCCCAGGACCTGACCCATACTCATGATTAAACACACACACACACACTCAGGTTAATCACTCAAATTACAGTCACTCACCTGATTCTGCAGGGGTCAACGTTCTGCCTTTGCCACGATGTGCCGATCTTGTGGCAAAGCGAGAGCCTTCTGGCACTTTTTGCAAGCAGCAAAGCCACTGACCGTGTTGTTACCTCCGTCTCTTATTACAAACTTCTCCCCAATCTCGAAACCCATTGGCTGCATTCACCATCTGACTTCTGGCAGACAGCGATACAGCCTCTGGGGGCAAACCCCATTATTCTTGGGCTTCCATCGGAGGAGGTGAATTTCCATTTCCGGCTTCCTTCTCTGCACACCGCTCACTGTTTACAGTCTGACTGTTTACCATCCGGAGCAAGAATGGGGTTGGAGTTGAGAGACCACATCTACCAGCCGATCTTTTCACAAGTAGCCAGTTTACATGCGGTTAACAGTCCACCATTAATTACGTGGACTACAAAAGACTACAACCGGAAACCAGGGCTTTTCCGGTAACAAGACCGCCCTACCTTGCCTACAGACTCTACATTCAGTGAATGTAGAGTCTGTTTATAGAGACTAACTTCTCTCAAATCTCCGACTTAGTCCCCCGATGATATGTTAAACTAGTATTCTCCACTGGCTAATTTTGCCTTAATATGACCTAGTATGAATGAGCAGCAGCTAACAGCTAGCAACATCTCTGTCAGATCAGTGATGAAACTGAGGACGAGGTCTAGGGCCGCTGTTTGTCGCTGACTTTTAAACTAAACCCACGTGTAGTTTTATTTCATCCATGCCCGTACTCATGAATTTATTATGTATATATTTTTTTTAACCCGTTACACGGCCTTTTTGCGGTTACTTAACTGACCCGGTAGAGGACTCTGCCAGATGCTGCGTCAGCGTTGGTTCACCTCACTCTGTGACAGACAGTGGCTTAACAGACATTCACAACATGAAAATCTGAAAGATCGCCTCTTTAAGATAAAAATTATCCAAAATGGGGTTTGATTTAATAAAGATCTGAACTCATGTACTGAATAATGATTTGAAAATGAAAGACAGCCCAATACACTGAGATAAAAATGCATCTTTATTATAACCTGTGTCAGTTCTGCTGTGTGTCTCTCACTTTTAAATCGTGTTTGCCTCAAATAACCTTAAAACAGCAAATGATATAAAAATGCCTTTGTGGATTTACCTGATTTGATCTGAACAACGTGTGTAACAAGCTGAGTATTGACTAGAAAGAAACAGAATATCAATATAACAGATGGAAGCTTCTTCTCTTATCCACTGGCAAGAGAAAGAAGAACAAAATACAGCAATTTAGAAAGTCTTGGACTCACCTTAAAAAGTAAATTTTATATTGAAAAACAACAAGTTGTATGAGCTGTTGAAGTTTAAGTTGGTGCAGAATGTTGACGGGGGGCAAAATAAAGAAAAGAATTCAAGCAAAAGCGTGTGTCATTTCTTTCAGGCATGATTCGGACAGCCTTGGGTCCTGGTGACATGGACCGTGAGCAGAGGGAGCACTACCAGGTGGTGATTGAAGCTAAAGACATGGCTGGACAGAGAGGAGGGCTCACGGGAACAACGGTGGTGAACATCACGCTCACTGATGTCAATGACAACCCGCCACGCTTCACTCAGAGTAAGAAAACAGCACAGACTGCATGCAGAGGATGAACGAGCAAGCAACTGTCAGACTTCTCCACACCGTCGAAATCTGAACAATGTACTCAGTGACCATGCAAGGCGGAGTTTCTCTGAGGTTATTCTCTGCTGTTAACTTTAAATTGAACAACACTCATTTGGCTGCACAAGGAACCAACAGAATTAACAGAATTCCTGAAATGTCACAGCGTTCATATCCACAAATTAAATGTCCCCTCAAGAATCGATGAGGTGTTGCTTTTAAATGGCACCACATGTACTTTATTTTCAAAATGAGCAGTGGAGACAAAGCCACAAAAATACCTTTAACACTCAACAACAGGCTACCGCTGAAAACATTTGATGTCTCAGTCCAAAAAATAAACATTTTTATAGATATTTTTGTGATGGTAGCACAGTGAGCGAGGTTATTGATGTGAGAGCAGCAGCTGGTTTTAGTTCCATACAGTGCATGTGTCACATACTTAGAAAACATTGCTAAAATAATAAGTAATTTCTCTTTTCTGATTTCACGATTCAGTTGCTGACAGCTACACATTGGACATGTTGTCTCAATTTGAATTTTTGCGCAGTTGGTCTTTTACTTTTACTTAGGAACACAGATGCGAACAATTCTGGGGTTTAAGAACACGTTCATGAATTTGATATAGAGTTAAGAATTTTCTTAAGAACAACTTAAGAAAGAATTTAAGGAAATACTTATGAAGATATTGGTGAACGAGGCCCAGTGTTTTTGAATATTGCCTCTATTTTAAGCTGCATCAACTCAGTTGGGCGACATTATGAGATTATGGCGTTCAGCAGCCAGTTGTGTTTGGTACAGACGAGTGTGAGCCAGAGGCCACTGCCGTGGGTTCAAGATGTATCCCCTCGCTTATGAAAACATAGTTTTCTCATTCATGTTCATCTACTACACATTTTGTAAAAGGGGCCAAAGGCAAGGCACATGTTAAACTTGACACATGTCAATCAAAACTCTATGTGGACCCCCATTCTGCCAGAAGGAACACCCAAACTGCAAAGAGGTGGAGGAGAGAAGAGAAATGAGAGATGGAGAGTCTACGAGGCAGAATCCAAAACAAACTTGGCTCTGCTTATGACGGTACGGTGGTTGAGAGATGAAAAGCCAGCGACAGAAAGCTGCAAAGGTGCTACAAAATCAAAATGGTTTGAATAAACCAGTGGTCAGTGGAGAAAGATCCAGCAGGTAGAGGCTCAAAGAGGAGAGTTAGAGTTATCCCTCAATTGACCCTTCACTAAGCTCCGCCCTCAGACACAAGCGGGCCAATCCGTGCGTAGCATCTGCCAGCTCTGACTGTGTTCTGACAGCGACACGGCTGTGCTCCACTGACACTCATGCAGTCATTTCAGATTTTTTGTCATTTTCAGGCAGGTTCTGTGGATTTCAAGGCCATCATGATTGAACGTTGAGTCTGAGACACTTTTAAAAGTGATGCTTGTTACTCGGCGAGGTTGGAAGGAGATTTACGTTCTTTACCTTTCCAAAATCAAACACTGAAAAGTGTAACATTATGCTCCGGGCTGAACTGTTCGCCTGTTTAACAAGCACAGCTAACATTACATGTGCTTCGGTAACCCTTCAAAAAACAAAATATATGAGCTAATTTTGTATTTTGATGAACCTGTTGGAGAGCATACTATCTCCAAAATCATCCATATGTGTTCAATCAGGCTAAAATCTGGTGACTACCAAAGTTTATTTACATCATATTCAAACTCATCAAACCATTCAGCCAGCCCTTGTTTCCTGTGTTGAAAGAAAATACATTATTTATGTTTCTAATCATTAATTCAGGCTTCTTCCTTTAATCTATCTGTATATTTCTAACCTCTCTGCTTGTGATGGACACACTTACAGAAGCTGTGAAAGTGTGGCCTGACAAAACACAACACTAGCAACACTAAGTTGCTAAGAACCATTAGGTGCAAGAATTTCAATGTAAAATTAACATTAAATGAGTTCAGGTTCTACACCAATAAAACTCAAAGCCACAAGACATGATATTCTTCCATCTGTAAATCACACAAGGGAAAAAAAATCTCTGATGCCTGCTTGTAAAAAGAGCTGCCTTTGACTCTAGTTTTTGCTGATCTGCCTCCAACTGCTGTGTATTAAGGAATTGTTTGCCTTCACCTTCATTCAAAGAACTCAGTAATGGGGGGGGGAGCATCACACTTAAAGGGTATTTGAACACAATTATTTTCATTTGGAATACACCTGGCTCAGTGCAAATTTAAAACACTTTCATCTGACACTTCCACCAATGTTTGAGTAACACAACATGAGACGTCAGCACTGATTTGGTCAGACTCAGGTTCACACTTGAATTGCAGCACAAACACAGTCCTTGCAATATTCATTAAACCATTCGGTAACAGAACATTAAAAATATAACCAAGAAAAGCCATTTTCTAAAACTACACTGTCTTTCACCTGTTAAAGCGTTGATAACAACATAATGAAAATTAAAGGGTAATGCGTACTTTTAAATTATTGTTTGCAAATCATACGGAAGTTGATCCAAATAAACAACATTCCAAAGGAGTATTGATGGAGTATATAATATATATAGTATGAAGAGCTAGTTGAACATAGACCAAAGCAATATTTTAAGAACCAGCTTTCAAGGAACACGTTTCCTAGAAAACAGAGGGGTGTATTTTTAGTAAGTAACAAGCAGTCATGGTTTGTTTTCAGCCCTGCTGAGTGTTGCGAAATGACTGAGGAAAGTTTGGCAGAATACTTAAAGGTAAGGTTGCCAGCAGGCCAGGAGAGAAAAAGTTGACACAATGTGGAAGAAAACAAGAGAGAAAAAGACATAGAAGAAGATGAGAGGAGGAAACAATGTAAGTGTAGAGAACAAATGCTGACAGCCAGTGTTAGGGTTACACCTATGAATGCCTCAAACCTTTTTTTGTGGTAAAGGGTACATTCATAATAGCTTATGTCATCACTTGTGTTACTTTTAAGGTTAAAAAAAAGTTGTAGAGTAACCAATTTCTTTTTAAAGTAAATAACAAAATAAGCAGTTATCTAGAAAAAAACTTTACCAACATGACTGACAACATACAAGGTAATGAGTTTGACTCATGAAATATTCAGACAGTGACGTTTCTATACTCACCTCCATGACAAGGAAAACAAAGTTGGCTGTTTCCTGGAAGAAAAAAGACATAAGAATCAGTTACAGAGGCTATTTGTCCTGAGGCAGCTCAACCACACAGCCATAAGAAAACACCCATTACTAAAATTATACCAGCACTTGAAGACCATGCTATCTCTAGTAGAGATGTACACTTGTGTCGTGGTAATGCTACTTGATGCTTTTTACACTGAAAATAGTTTTAAATCACCTTCATTCAACATAAACCACTGTGTAGACATAAAACACACCAGCAAAAGAAGCATGATCAAATTTATTTAAGTGTAAAGCAGAGTTGTGAGAGGGGGCTCAAATTAGTTTCTATCAAAATCTACACTTAAAGGAAGTTTGCTTTAGGTAAAGACTGTATTACTATGTTTACCCAGCATCTCACTCACAGCAGATGCTGAGAATGTGGAGCAGTGCAAGTTAATAGGGTAGAGACTGAATTATATTAAAATGAACATATTGCTTGGAACTACCAGGTAATATTAACACCACTGGAAAAGCACATATTGTATTTGCTGATTAATCTGCCAGTATGTGGAATGAAAGGGAGTGAATCACAGCAAAATGAGACTGACATCAAGCTTTGAACCCATTAGTATTTCTAGTTAGCAGAACACTAAAACCAAATTGTAATCCAATATTTCTAACAGCATTTAAACAATCCCACAACAAACAAATACTAGTGTTTGTGGTCTGAACTCTAGCTACAGCACTTTGCCACGATGCAAGCTGACTGACATGTGACCCCGGGCCAATGGGCTTTTTTTTATTTGGTTGGTAAGTAGCTCAGTCTTCCAATCCTACACAGTGTTTTTTCCAACTGGGGCAGGTGGTGGTGGGGGGATGGGCC
>JAQFJA010000004.1:1151813-1166729 GCA_029874485.1 Naso brachycentron
AGTATTTTAAATACTTTCCAGATATAAGACCAGATCAGCACATTAAGGCAGGATATGATATATCACTGTTTGTATATTTCCTCTTATCAAAATCAAAACATTTTAAATAGGATACTTTATAAATGAAATGATGCTCAACAGCCACTAACTGAGAGATGTGTTCGCCTGACTCCTCCACCCCTGCATCTGTGTCGTCCTCAGCAGGCTGAATATTGGCTGGACTGGAGACGGCTTCACATCCAGTGACTTGACTGTTTCATCCAGGACTTCCTGTTAAGAAATATTAGCCTCCATATTATTCCGTATCATTGCACCCATTGCCAGAACAGCAGGTCCGTCCAAGAATTAAATTCATTTCAGAAAGTGTCTACAGCCTGAGAGGAGGAAAAGTCCAGAGAAAAGTCTTTGAAGGACACCCAAATAAATTTAGTGTCGTGGATTCAAGTGCAGCCATCCTTAGTCTTAACAAAAGTAAAACAAATGAGCTTTTCATTTTTTAGATCTGTCAACAGATCTTCCAATTATGTCATCAACAAGAAGAACAAAACCAAAAAATCTGAATGTAGTAAATGAATTTAATTATTATTTATTTGTTTTTTTGTTTTGTTGGGCTTAATCATGCAAATTGAAGGTGTTGAAGGTTTTTTCACCTGCTGAAACAGGAAATAAATGAAGTTTTACAAACTACAGATCAGTGTCCTTGCTTTTCTCTCAGATGCTTTGAATAGTGAGAAAGAAAGCAAGATGCTTTCTTAAAAAGAGCAAGTTGCTGATTGAGAGTCAGTATGACTTCCAAACACATCCATGTACAGCTTTACTTTCATTAAAACTGCTGGAAGATATTACAACAGCAGTTCACTGTAAAAAATCAAAATCCACAAAAAGGGTAATTATTGATTTTTTAAAAAATGACACACTTGATCACATCATATTAATTTCTAAATATCATCAGCACAACTAATTAGATAACAGACAACAGTATGTACAGTTTGCTGGTAATACATCAGTTAACTGTTGTAAAACACGAAAAAGAAGAAGAAGAAGAAGAAGAAGAAGAAGAAGAAGAAGAATCAATCAATCAATGTCAGTCTTTGAAAGTCAGGGTGAAATCCTAATACTTTCATGTTTTTCTAGAGGAGGGCAACAGAAACTGTGAAAAATGGGTCAGTGGATTTTTTTTCTTCTTTTTTTTTGAAAAAGACTTTCGTTTTCTTTCGTGCTGTTATTTTAACTTTTTTTTTGATGATGACAATTTGCCATTATTGGCGAAAGAAATCCTCACGATGGTCAACAGTGAGCTCACCGGCTCTCTTTAGGTATTAATGTGTCCAAGGATGTGAAGGAAGCAACAGCTGCTTGGAGGTTTGCTGCGTCCCGCCCCAATAAAATTTGATGACTAATAAATATGTAAGCTATTTTTTACATCGTTTTACATATTTTTCTCAGTACATTAAGGCCTTGAAGAAGTGAGAATACCTTTTCTCCATTATTTCAGTGTAATATTTATAAAATATGAGTGATCGCACTGAGTGGCATTAAAATGACAGCAAAGCAGCATAGGCTAAACAAGACTTATGGTGAATTTAACCATGCTGTTTACTAATCATTAAAAGTCAGGGCGAAACTACTAACCACGTGTCATTTTATTGGGGTTTTTGTTGTTGCTGTTGTTGTTTGTTTTAAAATAACAAAATAATGTTTTTAGAGAGCAGCATTCAGTCAGTATCAGTTGTTCATCGTGTCTTCCTCCCTCTGCCGCTGGTCTGATTCACTGCCTGCTGGTATGGAGAGAGGAGGGGGGTTCGGGGGGTTCGGGGGGGTTGCCTCTCAGCCAGTAGTTCAGGTTACAATAATTTGCCATATTTTGATTGGCCCCTTTTTTTGTCCAGTCAGTATGCAGTTGTCCTTTCAAAGATTTGAATTTCCAGAGCCCACCTTGCTTTGTGACCTGTAGGATCTTCATCCAGCATCATCTTCCTCAGGGAGGGAAGGGCTTTATGGTTTGTAATGATGTGAAAAGGATGTCCTTTTAAACACAGGAAAAAGTGACCAATTATCCAAATGATAGGTCAAAATTCCCTGTCATATATCGGCTAACCTCTGTTTTTGTCAAAAATGTGGCTACACTAAGCAATGACATTTTCCATGTCATTATGTTTATCTTGGGCAGCACCAGGGTTGGACAGTAACACATCACTTAGTAACACGTTAATGTAATTTTATTACTTTTCCCAATAACTGGCAAAGTAAGGGATTTCAGTTGCCAAACAGTAATCATATTACAGTTACTGATTTAAGTAATACTGCGTTACTGGGTAACTTTAAAGCGATATGTTTTCTGATCTCGTTCAGATATGTTATGACGATGGCGTTTACGAACTTGTGCCGATACATATTTTTCTGAACAGTCGCTGCTGTTTAAGTTCTAACATGCTGCTGGTAGAGCTGTTATGCTTAAACACGTCTCAGCAGCCTAATAAATGAGGTTGTTGTTCCAATAAAGCGGGTAACGTTTTGGGAGCTTAACAGGTTGTGCATCACTTTTTCAGGAGGTCGGCTGGGTTGTGAAAATAATATATTAAAGTTACAAGTTAGTAACTTATTACTTTTAATTCAAACTAATAAGTAAAGTATATGTGTTGTTGTTAGGAGTAATCAGTAATAAGTAACTTATTATCATTTCTGAGTAACTTTCCCAGCACGCATCCAGCGACTGTGCTGGAGGCATCAGTGAAGAGCAGAAACTCTGGAGAAAAATCTAGAGGACGGGCATGTTACACAGATGGAGGCTTTCAGGTAGAAATTAAAATGTCTTTCTGAGTGAGAGCATGCAGGGGCTCTGACAGTTTAGCAAACTGCTAAATAACGGGCTGGTTGTAACAGAAGGAGACAGAAAAGAAATGCTCTGGCTTTAGTTTTAATGTGCAGATCAGTCTCTGACTTATTTCATGTTGTTAACGTTATTTCCTGCTGTGCAAAGCTACATTTTGAGGGTTGGAGTCTCAGGTTGGATCGATCCAACTCCCCTCTCTGCCGCTCAAGTTGAATAGTGAAGACAATAAAGTCATCAAACTATATCATGCATGTTTTCCACAGCAGATCTGGGGATGCATTTATCAAACCAATGGGCATCACACATAAGTTCTCTGCTTTCTGTGAAAGCTGCCTTTGCTTTGTCATCAATAGCCTGATAAAGATCCTTTGTGCTGATGACATTGATCAGCCCTATTCAAAGTGTGTCCATCTTTTACACTGCAACACCTTCAGCCATTTTTTTTTCTGACTGTCTGTTCACGTCTTATTACTTACAATAAACTGTTTTTAGTAGGAATCATCCTGATAACAACCCACTCTCTTGATATGCTCCTTTTTGGGTAAAAAGGTTTAACAAAAGTCTCACAAACTAAAATCACACAGAATTTATAACTCAGGCTCACAAAGAGAAGCCCACCTCTCAAGAGTGTTAATGCACTCAGCGCTGTGGACCAGTGAGGGGATTTGTTGAGGTTGAGATCTTTGAGTAATAAACTGCCATTGGGGAAATTTATCCCCCAACAAAAGACTACATCATCTTTCCTGTTAGTGACACGATGCTCCACACAAAAACAGCCCAATGTATTTGTTATGAAAAATTATAAATTAAAGTGGAAAAGTTACAGGGAAGTCTTATTTAAATTTTTAAAAATGAGATTGTTGTAACTCTTTTTCATGTTATTTGACTGTATGAAGTGAAGCTTCACTAACACGAGTAGATTATTTTTGAACTTCTTTTGAATTTTCATTGCTTGTCATCACCCAACGCTTGTCACACCTTCCATAAATGCCTCTAAAAAGACGTATTTTTCGCTGAAATGTCAATAATCATGTAACAAAACTGAAAAGAGATGTTGATTCTCATAAGCAAAACAATAGAACAACAGTTGTGAAGATGGTTAAGTGAGTTTTATGTAGTAATGAGGCGTGAGTAGGGCTCAGTCCTTTTTTAAAATAGAAAAAATGTGACATTTACAACAACGTGTCATTTCAAAACCTACATTCAGCTGCTAATCAGTCAGTTAAATTTTAACATCAAGTAGTTTGCTCATCTTAAATCAGGGTGAGCAGACATCTGCTTTTTCCTACAGCTGTCCGGATCATTTACTGTGAATTCACCGTGGCACAAGTCAGAACGAGTAAAGTCAGATTAACTGTCTTTCTGTATATATTTTCAGTTGGAATGAATATCCAGCCAAATGCTTTACATGCAGTGTGTGACATGCCAGCAGCAGCCAGACCAACAGTCACCCTGCCTCTGTATCGCTGACACTGAGCAGCTGTGGGCTTGTTAGTTCTTGGATGGGAGATTTCCTGGAGAGCTAAGCTGCTGCTGCTGCAAGTGGTCTTGGTCAGCAGGTGGCGATCTTCCCTTTCACCTAAAAGTCAATCCCATTGGCCCAGAGCAGTGACAGGGACACTGTGCTGCAGGAGATGCTGATGTTAAACTGAGGTCCTGACTCACTGTGGTCATAAAACATCCAATGGCACCTGTGGTCAAGAGTAGTGTTGGGGAGTAACTAGTTACAAGTAATGAAATTTCATAATTAAATTACAAAATAAATGTATAAAATAAAAGTGTGTAATTAACTTACAGTTACCTATGAAAATGTCAATGATTACAAAGGGGGTTACTTCTGAATATGTTGTGTAAAAAGCTTAGGGTACAGGTTGAATATTCGTTTTGTCTTCTTTTGTCATTTCCACTCAAGGCTGTTAAGTTTGATGCTGTTCTGATGCTTTTGATTGGTTCTCTCGTTTGAATTTGCAACACCACGTCTGTCAATTAAATCCATCCATACTGCAGCTCAAAACTTGACAACCTGTCTGAGAGTGGCCACCATGTCTACAGATAAAAACGTGTTTCAGTGATGGAAATTTAAAATACATTTTATTTAGAAATCAGAAAAGGTCTTGAACAGAGCATAATGTTTACCAGCTTTAAATAATGCTATTGACATCAAACGTTTCCATGTCAACGCTGAGGAAACATCTGCAGGTATGACGCCTAAACAGTAACTACAAGCAGTCATAGTACATAAAGTGGGGAAGACATGCCGACCTCCCGCCTGCCACACCGCCACGTTACTGCTGATGAGTGCTACTGTGAGGTGAACACTGCCTGGTTTAAACATTTGGAAATGGTTCATTGTTCAAAACATTTGTTTGAAATTTTAAAGAGTAATTAAAAGTAAAAAGTGACATTACTTTGATAAAGTAATTGAAGTAGTTTCATTACTTATTACATTTTAAATAGGGTAACTAGTAATCTGTGGCCTATTACATTTCCACGGTAACCTTCCCAGCCCTGGTAAAGAGTCGGGGGTCCCCGGTGTCCTGGTTCATTCAATCTGGCCCCCTAATCATCCCTTCATGTAATGGGCTCATTCGTTCATCTCACCCTTCACCTCAAGCTGCTGTGACGTGAACGTTCTCCTCCCCGGAGCACTGTGAGTGTCTTGAGATAGTAAAGCACTATACAAATGCCATTCATACAGTGCTGTTATGTAGTCCTATTATATCGAGATAGATGAGTATCCCAAACTAATGAGTCTGCAGAGACATTAAGGAAACAAAAGACAGGAGTCGATGTATCGTCCCAATCACTTTATTGCAGCAACAGATCATTTTTACAGAAAACTGAAACTTCAAATCTCTTGTACAGAACCCATCATTACTTCACAATAATTTAATGATCATCATCAGAGTCTACAGGACAGCCGATCTGTAGACGACACTGTGAGGCACAGACATGGGCAGTTTTTAAACCAACAGCCTTATGTTCCCCATAATACTGTGGAGCTCCGTCTACAGCACAGCGACGACACTAAACCCAATCAGGCGTCGTCTTCTCCTGCTCATTTGAACTGAAAAACTGCCACCTCTGTTGTCTGGAAGCAAAGCTGTCCATCACACTTCAACCCTTCCAGCATGAACATGAATTCTGATCAGAGGTTAGTAATGAAAAACCACGGTGCTGCAGTGTGTTCACTCTGCAGTTTCATATTATTGCCTTAGTTTTTATCTAAGAGAATGAAGTTTGTCCTGAAATAGCACAGCCCCTTAAACCTGCCTGTCACACACAGCTTATGGCTTCGTAAAAGCTTTTAAAGCATTTTCTGGAAATTTAAGTTTTTTTTTTCTTTTGTTTTTTTTTTTATTTTATTTCTCCAAGTCCTTTTTAAAAATGTTCCTTTTAAAAATCTAAAAGCTCTCTCTTGGTAAATGTTGTAATCTTGAATGTTGAAAAGGTTTTACAGTTCACATTGATGTACAAAGTGTTAGGAAGTAGAAAAGACCAGCTAGTGTTACAGAAAAAAAACCCACAAGACATCCTACAAAAAAAGGACTACTGCACACCACTGGAATGTGTCACATTCCCAAAAACACTCTGCTAGTTACAGTATGAGGACTAGAGACACAAAGTGGGACTGTGACACCAAATCAATCCACTTTAAAAAACGAGGAATGTTTTACTTCATCTTGTAGTGTTGTGCTGTAATTGTTCCGGCATCAGATCCACATGTTGTTTATTGTCAGTGTAACAGAAATGTGTTTTCCATAGCGCTGCACCGATTGTCCCAAAACTATCTTAATATTACACTTGATCCCAAGAACTACAACAGGGATGTGCAGGATGTTTGTCAGATATAAAACACTTTGCCTCTGTGGTTTCACAATGTCAGTTCTGTGATGGAATGATGTTTAAAGCAATATTTCACAACAAAATTATTTTTTGTGCATCAATTACTCAACCTTAGATGTCTTGAATTGAAGGATGTATTTTTTCCCTCCACCATTGTTAATTGTTAGTAGACTTTTTTCCAAAAACACAAGCATCAAAACCATCTAAAAACATCATCCAAAAATCTCAGCAGCGTCGTGTGGTTTAATCCAAGTCCTCTTTATCGTGTCGTTGGCTCAGTACTTCCCAAACACTTATTTCGGCTAAAAGGCTCCTAAACCCAACATATCCCGTACAAGGCTGGCCAGGCGCGTGCATTAGAGGTTTCTGTGCTTAAATAACAGTGAAATAAAATTGTTTTGGAAGTATTGAGACAACTACAGAATAAAGAAGACTTTGATTATACCCAAAGAAGCTGTTGAGATTTTTGGAAGGATGTTTTTAGATGGTTTTGATGTTTTAAAACTTTATCTCTATGGACTGCCAGCAAAAGTGAGTGGCTCACATTTTTAGTATAAACCCATTTAAGGCCTTTATACACTGGTGTGTAACGAATAAACAACAAAGGGGAAGTGTTCAGACACCAAATATTCGGATCAAAACTCGCAGCGACACAAAATTGCGACAAACACGGGAATACGAATTTGTGAGTCTTGACAGCTCACTCCAAAGAGGGAAAAATGGACTCACATGTTACAAATACAAAATGAAAACACAGCAGAATTTATTAGTCATCAAACACAAAATACTGAGTAAAAATACAACATCACAGGCATTAACAGCAGGCGGGTGTGAGCCGTATGCTTAGATAGGAGAGCCCAACTGATGGGTGATACTCTGCCATGTATGTTGTCTTTAAGATTGTCTCTATAGTCAGTGTGTTGTTTGTCAAATCAATGCTTGATGCTGAGAGACAGATAATGAGCTTGTCAGCCTCTGTGGTTGTGTTGTTGTTGTGGGAGATGGACGTGACGTCCGCTCCGCACAACCATCATGATAAAATTGATGCTTCTGTTCACAGTGTGAATGTTCGGAAAAATCGACCTCGCTTTTCGCAGTGTGATATTCACATTCTGAGTGAAAACACTCATGCCCAAACAGCAGTTCAAAAAAATATTTTTAAACGCATCCGGTGTGTAAAGGGCTTTACTGTTAAATAACGCTGGAAAGGAAAGAAACATATTTGTCAATTCAAGACGTCTAAGGGTGAGTAACTGATACTTCATCACCAAACGTTTTGTGTGAATTGCTTTAAGCTGAAGTTTTGCTCCCTGCAGGGGCCCCGACACAATGGGTCAAGAATTCAAAACACAGAGACCACCTGTGATGTCAAAAAAAAAAAAAAAAAAAACAGAAGCAGTGACTCCGGAAACGTGTCAGAGATTCCCTTCAAGAAAATCAACACACAGCTAAACATTTTTCAGCAGAGAGGATGAGGCAGTTAAGTTTCACCACTGATGGTAAAACAAACATGTATTTATCTGGTGTCAGTCGACTCATTATGGCCGACTTCCATAAAAAAAACATGACTTCTGACATATTTAACCCTCTGTGAGTTAAAACAAGATAACCTGCCTGAATCAACCTGCTGGACTGGGACCATGTGCAGCTCGTGTGTTTGAAAAAAGAAACTTTACACCACAGTGGGACAGCTTTGCACCGTCCATGACCTCATTTACATCACAGTTTAAACTTACAGAGCTGAAGTTTAAAGACACAACTTCAGTTAGAACTTGTTTTAAAGTCTTCTTAGATGGTTTGGTAATTGTATCTGAAAATATGAAGGAAAAAAAAAAAGAACAGCTAGGAATCAACAGACACAAACACACAGAGGTACAGGTCGTTAGACAACAAGAAGAAAAAAGTCTCAAAAACTACATCATGACGTCTAAGGCTCACAGAGAGGAATAATTAGCAAAAGAGATTTGTCAACACACAACAACTCGCTTATCAAGGGGGGACATGAGGAATGAGTCAGCACACACACTCACACACATACACACACAAGCTTTCTATCTGAATTCATTTGCTAGTATATGGCTCATCTTGGAGTTGAGACATACTGAGTGGTAAATAAACTGACGGGGAGGGGAGGGGTGAGGAGGGGGGGGTGGGGGTGACGGGAGCAGATCACAGACATCACGACAGCTTTGCATAGAATCTACAACGCTGTGACCAGAACCGAACACAGCCGAAAGAACGGAAATTTACACCGCAAACCCGGGGCCGAAAACAAGAGATTCAGTTTGATTAGGAAACGTGTCGTTTTACTCATTAGCTCCATGAAGCCGACTCTCATCAGCAGGAGTGTTTGTGGAATGCCGACTATGAGTGGAGACGTTCTGTCGTCCTCAGAGCGCTCGGACCTTCTAGCTCAGAGTTTCAAACCACCAAGTGATGGCTCAGTCATGAACTTTGGCTTCAGTTTTCTTCCCAAAAGAATTCAGCTCCAGGAAGCCAAACTACATCACTGAGATTCTTCAAAATAAGGTTGCAGGCTGGTTTCATGCCACAGCTCTTGCAGACAAGACTCTGGGCAGACAGACTGCAAGTAACACACAGTCTTAAACTAAACTAAAACCGCCCTGAACCAAAATGAAAATGGGTTCTCTACTTAAAGAGGAGGGAAAAAAGGACAAACAGAGATGAGAAATGAGCAACAAGGGGGGTAAAAACAGCACTACCATATTAGTAAACAATTCAACCATTATCTCACACATTTATTCCAAAAGGAAAATTCAAAGGGAGGTGTGAAAACGGGGGTGGGGGGTGGGGTGTTGTTGTCACAATGACTCAATCGTTTCTCTTGAGGTGGAGAGATGCATCATCGCTCTGAGCGTGCTCATATGGTGCTGATGCAACATCAGTGGGTCCCTGCTCTATCACCACGACGACCACAGCAGCCTCTACGTTTCTAGGGGAAGCACAAACAGAGTGATGATCAGTCTTCATATCTGCAATGTCTCTCACAAAGATTCTGCTCATCTTGTACCTCATAAATTTTTGCATTCCTGAATTAGTACACAAATGTTGGCATTAGAGAAAGTTAGTTCACTGTGGGGTTTTGTGTGTGTGTGTGTGTGTGTGTGTGTGTGTGTGTGTGTGTGTGTGTGTGTGTGTGATAAAAGGCACATATGCTGAAGTAATGTAGAGAAGCAGTGCTGATACTCCACGTCATAAAAGCTTCTTCTTACTTTGAAACCACGCCTGTCTGGAGGGAGTTTTTCTATCCAGATCCAAAACTGAAGTAGAATTAAGTTTTTGGGGCAGTTCACGCTGTGCAAGTTTTCGCATCAAACACACTTTTGTTGCAGTTCGGCCTTCCTTTTACATGTCAGTGTGCTGGCACCCTGAAACCACAAACTTTTGAAACCAGGCTCCAGAGTGTACTCTTTTAAAAACTCAGTCTTCTTTCTGGCTGTGTAAATTAAGGTGACCACATGTCTGACATGATGACTGGGAACATTTCCGATTCATCGTCACCAAAACCATTCAATTTTATTCTTATGAAATGAAAAATGAGTCAGTTATGGTTACAAATATTTTGACAACTTGCATAGGATCATCGTGTCATCTTGAAGTATTTTATCTTGTCATTAAAATTGCATTTTTGCTTCTTTAAAAAGAACCATACCTCCTCATGTCTTGTCCAAACTTTTTCTTTTCCTTACTCTTCTTCCTTCTCTTCACCTCACTCTTGCACATTGTCCGCGCTTGACTTGTTTACTCCATATATTTTTCACACTCACTTTCTTTTAACGTTACTGCTCTTTTCCTCCAGTCACACAATTAAATATTGTAATAGCTGTTACATGCTAATCTTTACAATAAACTCTGTTACAGCCACACCAACAGTGCATGTTACTGTCGGTGAAAAAATGGTCTTTCCTCTGCTCCAACTCTGATTTTTTTCCTCTGCACGCAGCCAGAATCGCCGCTGCAGTGTCTATTTTCACTTGTAACACTACACTTGAAATCGAGGACATTTCCACAGGTCGCCAAAGACGGGAACTGTTCCCGGAAATCGGGGACATCAGGTCACCTTAGTGTAAACTGGCAAAACGGAAAGCCTGTGAAAGTGGTGACTAAGCTAATGCTAGCACAAGTCAATGCATTCAGCAGTGGCCACTACCAAACTCTGATCAAACACTCCACAGTGCACCCAAAGCAGGTCGAATATGACGACAGTCTGTTGAGGTAAATTCAGGTGTTTAGGGCTTAGTGACAACAGGAAGTAAACAACTTCGGCAGCTCCGATGGTATGTCATTACAAACTTACACTGCCAGCTACCAGCCTGGCATGCATACTACAGCACTTTCAGTTTATGTACACTGAGATTTTATTTTTACATGCAAAGGAAAGATGTTAGAAGTTTTTAGTAGAGCTGCTCTTGTCTAAACGGGGCCTTTGCGTCTTGGGTGGATCCTGCTCTCAGAACTCGTGGAAAGGTCTTTCACAAGCTCTCTAGTAACAGAGGAGCAGATAATGTGTTCTTCTCTAACGGCAGCCAAAGTGCAGCTGACAATCAGCTCCACGTTGACAGCAGACTTTAGACGACAGAATCTCTCCCCGGACAGCTGCTCTGGTTTCAAGACATTTCCTTTGTATTATCTAGTGTTTCATAGACGCTAGAGTCAGTCGCCTACTTATCAGAAGGTCGGTGGTTCGATCCCCAACTTCACCACTCCGCATGTCAAAGTGTCCTTGGGTAAGATAGTGAACATCACATTGCTGCTAATGGCTGTTCGATTGGTGTGCAAATGTGTGTGTTTGACTTCCTGATAAGATAACGGCATTGTGCAGAGAAACCACCTGCTGTTAGTGTGTGAATGTGTGTGTGAATGGGTCAATACTGATTTGTGTTGTAAAGCACTTAGAGAAGTGGAAAGACTAGAAAAGTGCTTTAAAATCCTACTTGTCCGTCTTTCAGTCAGGATTAGAGTGGTTACATTATTATTATTACTGTAATACATACATAATGCAAATGTACACAAAAAAGGAACTGCAAACCATTTTACTGATCAAGTAATTGTTAATTCTTTTTTAACAAAAAACCCCACATCCTTGTGTTTCAGCTTCGTAAATGTGAGAATTCGATGCGTTTGATGCGCAAAACAATTAACTGAGACAACAGTCCTTTTCACACAGAAGGCCGCCTCAGCGCCGCACTGAGGACTCGCCAATTATTTGCTGTTATTAATTTACACAGAACTAAGCAGCACCTCTTAAAGGAAAAGTTTGGTTTTTTGCAAATCAAGTCTTATAATATGGATATTTCCGATCATATATGATGTTCTACAGAATTATTACGACGAATGGCACAGTCCTGAGAGCTGGAGCTCGTTGCTGATGTCATTGCTGGCAGTAAATAACAGAGGAGCATGTGCACTCAGACAATCCGTCAAAAAATACAATAGGCACTCGTTAGACATGAAACAAAATGTTGGTGAATGCTGTAGAACACCGTATATGCTCATAAATATCATTATTATAAGGCTTAATGTGCAAAAAACTGAAAAGATGTGACCGCCGTGACGTTTAACAGCATCAGCACCAGTTTCCACTCTTAAGATAAATACCCAGCATGTGCCCCAAACAGTTCAGTAAGAGATTAAACTGCATAAAACCGTTAGAAAACTGACAATAATCACATAATACATTCATAAAAATCCATCTAGCATAGGTATACTTCTGTTGATTTCGTTAATATGTCCTCTGTTAATAATATATGCCCAACATGCGCTGCAAACTGTGGGTTTGTTAGGTTATGTGTACAACAATCTCTAGGCTTCATGTTTGCAGTGGGCAAGTTTTGCATGTCCAGTTTTTATATTAAAATCCCTTTTTATGTTACGGATCCTTCCTAAACATTTATTCTTCCATGTTTCCTGTGCAAGGTCACATCACAACCACAATGAAATCAGTAATTATGCGCATTAATCCCGCTGTGAACAGGCTGTGTAAAAGGGGCTATTAATAAGCAACTTCAATGATCATGCAATCAATGATGTCACTGTTGGCCAAAGAATTGATGCACTTTCAATTTTAGTTAAATGCCGAGATCAGACTATAAAGGTATTTCTGTCAGTTAAAATGTTCACTGTGTCTGATTTGGCGATTAAATTCATAAATTCCTGCCGTGTCGTGGCTGAGAGACATGAGAGTACCCGCTGCTCCCCGATCAATCATCGTTTGCAGTTCATGACGTCACCAACAAGGAAGCGCTCGCCACTGACTACTACTGACAAGCCGTCGTGGGAGGTAAACAAAAAATCAAACATGCTAGTCTTTCTGTCTCGAGGTGTCCTGGATGTGGCATCGGTTGTCGTCCAATTTGACGCACTACGTGAGATGAAACGACTGATTGTTGCACCCGATGCTCATTGATCGTTTCTAAGCCCACTGACGCTCTACGTCTTCCCGGTCGGGCTATTAAGGGGCTGATATTGTGTGGTCTGATCTTGGCATAAGCTGGTTTAGAGTGGGCGCATTCAGAAATCATAAAATGTATTAGTTCGTCGTCATTGTCTGTTAAATTTACCTGTTGGCTCGTCCTGAATCTGTTCCTCTGTTTCAGCAAATTCTGCTGCAAAGAGAAAAACACGCAGAAGTAAGAACACAAAATCTTTAAAATATACTTAACCCTCTTTGGTTGGTTTGGGTATTTAGATATCGTGTGTGTGTGTGTGTGTGTGTGTGTGTGTGTGTGTGTGTGTGTGTGTACCAACCTTCTTCTGCCGCCTCCTCTGCCTCGTGTGCTACTTCTTCTGTCTCTGTAACTGTTGAACAGAAACTACTTTAACAGCATGAACAAATCTGTGCTCCAAAATACAATTTTTCAAACAACCACTTGGATAATTAGAGGTCTGGCAGGCTCACTCATTTAAGCTCAGTTGGTTTTTCCCCCTTTTTAAAAGCATGCAGTCTCAGACCCAAATGACCCTGACTCGAGTGACGTTGCTTGAAGACATAATCAGACTTCACACAGCTGCTTGTGAAGCTTTTTATTAAACTGTTCCTTTAAACAGTCAGGATCAAACTTTGATGATATAATTGATTTTTAAATCATATCCTTTCCTCTTTACCTGGTTCTATCTGCTCCTCTGCTCCTTCTTCTTCTAGCGGTGCCTCTGTGTCTGCTGCCTGTTCCTCCTCAGCAGCGTCCTCTGTGGGAGCTGCCTCCTCTTCTACAGCTGGCTCCTCAGAGGGTTCATCTGACGGTGCTGCTTCCTCCTCTTCCAAATCCTCCTCCACAGCTTCTTCTAGAGGTGCTGTCTCTGCTTCCTCTGCTAAATCTTCAACAGCTTCGTCTGTCTCCTCTTCAGCGGGTTCCTCAGCAGGTTCCTCTGAAGGAGCCATCTCCTCTTCTTCTACTACCTCAACAGCTTCTTCTGTTGGAGCTGCTTCTTCTTCTGCTACCTCCTCTAAGGTCTCCTCTGTGGGAGCTGCCTCCTCCTCTTCCACTGCCTCCTCAACAGCTTCAGCTGCCGGAGCAGCCTCCTCTTCTTCAGCAGGCTCCTCGACGGCCTCTTCTGTAGGAGCACTGTCTTCGGCTGCAGTTTCTACATCTGAGGCAACCTCCTCGGTTTCCTCCACTGCAGCAGGTTCCTCCACGGCCTCCTCAGCGGCCTCCTCAGCAGCCTCCTCCTCAGCAGCCTCCTCCTCAGCAGCCTGCTCTGTTGCCACTTCCTCCACCTCCTCTGGAGGCTGGTCTGCCATCATCTCCTCTGCAACCTCCTCAGCTGGCTCCTCCTGGACTGGAGCAGCCTGAATAGAACAACATTACCGATGGTTATTAAAAGATTTGGCTTTTTACATTTTTATTCACTGTTAAAACAGAAAGAGATGAAACTCACGTATCAGCTTAGGCTAAGCAATATAAAGATATTATATCACATCGAGATATGAGAATATGAATTGTTTTAGATACTGGATCTCATTACATGGTGATATACAATAACTTTGTGGGGTTTTTTTTCCAGATTTTAAAAGCTACATTACAGTAATATAATTTCACAACTTATCAGACAATTTTACTAGTTTAAATACTTGTCTTTGCCCACTTAGTCATTAATTATATCTATCTCAGCCTACTAACAATTATTGATCAGTCATCAGTCATCCCTACAATATTGTCATGTCCAAGAGGAAATTTGGTCAAAAAATTTGTAATGTTTGCTTCCATCTCCCAGTTCAA
>JAQFJA010000004.1:1337394-1347882 GCA_029874485.1 Naso brachycentron
GAGCTCTGCCCGTCTCTTCCTTGTTACTGCACACACAGTCGAAAGAATGGGATCTATCTTCTTGTGTGGAACTCAGGGGGGAGGTAAATAACAGAAAGAAAAAAAAAAGTTGGCGTATCTCTTTAAATTTGACAGCAGTGATATGTTTGGCTCCCAAAGGTCGTGGCAGAGTTTGATTGGTTCCCTTTTTCTCTTTCCCTTTCAACCAAACTGATGCTGTCAGATCACTACCCACCTCGAGTCTTGGATCTGCTCCAATGTTTCTGCCTGTTAAAAGGAAGTTTTTAATCACCACTGTCGTCAAGTGCTTGCGCATGGGGGAACTGCTTTCAACTGTTGGGTTTTAATAGACTTGGTATGTTTAAATGATAGATTGTGGTCTAGACCTACTCTGTATGTAAAGTGTCTTGAGACAACTTTGTTGTGATTTGGCATGATTTAAACAAAATTGGCTTGACTTGAATGAATGGAACACAGTGAATGACCTCAGTCAGCTGACTGATTTGTAAGCAGAAAAAGCAAAAGAGAGAAGGAGGAAACTGTGAATTATCAGAGTAAGCCTGAAGATTGTGTTTCAGCCTTTCTGAGTGAATATTCAACAAGCTTCATGTGGTCACACCCATGTGCAGTTGTGCTGACAGTGACACCTGAAATGATTGTGTCTGGGGCCCACATAGTGGTATCATATTACACCGACCGTCTGAGGCAGCGGTATGTGGATTGAAGAGGCACTACTTTCATTTTTAGAACCAAATTTGTTCCTTATTGGTCGATTTGGAAACTTGTTTTGCAACCACAACTTCAACATACGAACAAGTCATTGAGAATTTCTGCAGCACATCAAGTGTCCATCATGTTACCAACTCAGCCCCCAAACTCTTTTTTTTTGGTCACGTCATGGTGTGTGTGTGGGTGTGAAGGTATTGTGTGTCCAAAGATCAGACATGTGTCTGAGCACACGGACTTCTCCTAAATCACAGACCCCATCCCTTCACAGACCACATTAATGCATCCGCTTTTAGGAAGGAATCATTCAGGCTTCCATCTTCATTAAACTTCGTACTTACAGAAATAAAAGTCATAAATACAAGATAACAATACGCTACTTTTTCAGATAATTCAGTTGGCCTCGCTTACAGTTCAGATTTATGTATCAGTTAAGTGCCTTAAACTGCTCCAGAAAATACCTCAAATTTGTTAGAAAGTCAAATTAAATTAGGATGCTTAGCATGTACGCAGATCAACAATAAGCAGTTAAGTGTCCAAAGAAACTATTTTTATATCAAACAAATTTGCTGGTGCGGCAGCATGATCTCTACCAAAGCATCCGAACAGAGCATGCTCAGCCCTTATATAACCTTCTCCCCCTCTAAACTCCTCCCTATTTGCACTGACAGGTGAATTGCTCTGCCCACACCTGGTCTCACAGGAAGTCAAGCTTGAGATTTTTAGCAACCTGTCACTGCCAGTCGCACATCATTAAAAATATTCTGCATTTTGATGAGGAAAATGCATGTGCAATGGACTCTGTGCTCTTAGCTTAAAAAAAAGTAAAAGTGTAATGAAGGATGAGGGCTTAAAAGACAGGTAATTACCTTGCTGTCCACGGTGAATGAGAGTAACGGTGCCTTCCATAAGTGACCATTTGATTACTTCAGTTTCCTCGTTTTCTTCCTTTTCTGCGTTTGTAGCCAAACCCTCACATTCGGGCTGTTTCAAATGGAAATTAAATGTAAATGCAGATATCAGACATAGGTTCCTTCTAAAAGAAGATGGAAGCAGACAGTCAAAAAAAAAAAGCATCAGATATAGGCAACAAAACTGAAGTGAACATCAAGACCAGGGGCTGGTGGCACCAGCTGGATAAAAAAGTTAGCCATAAGTTTGTCCAGACTAGTGAGAAATGTTTACACCAGTTGTTAGGGCTGGGTATCAGTAAGGACTTCACGATACGCATCATGATACATCGCAATAGGATGCATATTGTGATATTTTCCACATAGTTCACTGAAAATGTAAAAACAGCTGAAATTAAGTTACTGTGTGTGATCTGGGTAGTCTTAATACATCACAT
Organism: Naso brachycentron; assembly: GCA_029874485.1. Taxonomy (NCBI): domain Eukaryota; kingdom Metazoa; phylum Chordata; class Actinopteri; order Acanthuriformes; family Acanthuridae; genus Naso; species Naso brachycentron. Next base: position 1,339,469 of record JAQFJA010000004.1, read on the forward strand.
CACGTTATATTGAGCGGACAAATTGAGTCAAAGCAATTTAATTCAAAATTTTTCTCTAAATTTATTTTGGTATTGACAAATTACCGAACGCAGTGATGTAGCTGCCATAACATCAAAATGAAAAATGAAAAATGAAATTTGAGTGCACTTTTACACTTTAATTGGACACACTGACACAGAGGAGGATGTAGTTCACAACCAATTAAAAACATAAATGTTTTTGTCAAAATATCGATTCCTTGAGCTGGAAATGGATTCAGATATCACAAAAATAAATATTGTGATATATTGCCGAATCAGTTTTTTAGCACAGCCTTGCCAGGTGCACCATCTAAAACTACGACCAGGCGTGCCTACGGCCGACGTCGGCGAGAGCGTCTCAGCTGAAATGCTCTACCACAGTGATAGTTGCATTCCATTCACGTTCTCCCCGTGTCTGCGTTGGTTCCCTCCGGGTACTCCGGCTTGCTCCCTCAGTCCAAACACATGTCGGTTAATCGGTGACTCTAAATTGCCCGTTGGTGTGAATGTGAGCGTGAATGGTTGTTTGTCTCAATATGTCTTGGATGAACTGGCACCTTGTCCAGGGTGAACCCTGCCCTCGCCCAGTGGCAGCTGGGATTGGCTCCAGCTCCCCTGTGACCCTTCAGTGGATAAGCTGTTAGGGAAAATGAATAAATGAATGAATGAAAAGAATATTCACGACTGATTTACATTATTATTGTCAGGGTTTTTGATGTGCATGGTGATAACTGCTTTGTGATTTGTGGCGCACGGCAGGCTTTTATCTTACCAGAGTAGATTATTATAAGCTCAAAGGGATTCAACACAGTTATGACAGAATCAATAAGCCTATTTGTGACTGTTTCACAATTATAACAATTTGTTAATTAATTGACAAAATTCAGTTTTGCTGAAATTAAATCTTTCAGTCAGTTCTGTTTCCTTATATATCAGATTCGTACGGTGTCTGATCACACTAACGCGTTTCATCATGTAGTCTGTGTATCAGAGGCGCCAGTGTCCTCAACTTTTATTAACTTTATTGTCCTGTTGAAAACTTTTCACCTTACGCCAGCCTGGGACTAGATGTAAGTTATAGTCCCAGACGAAGCACAAGCCTTGATGGTGTCACCATCAAGTTAAGCCCTTCGTTGCTTCAGACCAGGCGTACGTCCAGCTGGTGCAGCCAACCTCTGCAGTGCAAACACAGCTGAAGAGGATGTAGTGTCAGTGCTGGGACAGATCAATAGTTCATTCTCTTTCACAGTTGAAATTCCTTAGCAAAACTCCTGGCTCCATTTCCTCTGCATGTTTATTTTTAATTTAAAGTGTACAGACTTGTTATGCAACAATTTCTCTGAGTTTCTGCAACGGACATATTATTGTGTGGATGTAACATACCCACATTTCAACTAGCTTGACCTGCGCTTTGTCGTGTTTGATTACAGAACCTGGCACTGATTGTTCTGGGCATCGGCGCTCTCTTCTCCCTTGTCTTCCACTTGGGAACTACAGAGTCGAAACGTGAAGCAGGAGGGGAGGCTGGAGGAGAGGAGGGAAAGAGAAGGGTGGAGGAGGAAGAGCAGGACGGGGAGAGAAAACCCCTGCTTCCTCGCTCTCAGACTCTCTCACCTCTCCTGCAGTGGAAGTGTTGGCTGCAGCAGCCTTCGTTTTACCAGGTAGGATCAGCACCAGGATCTGACTCTGACCTCAGCGTCACCTGAAGCTCTTCGGCCTGCAGCTGCTCTGGCAGATTGAGACAGAAGTGTTTCAACACTTTGACAGTTGCCACATCTTGTGTTTTGTCACGTCCTTGGCTGACGCTTGTCTGTGCTACTCTGTATCTCTGTAGGTGGCCTTACTCTACATGTCCACCAGGTTAATAGTCAACCTGTCTCAGACCTACATCTCAATGTATCTCATCAACACTCTGGGTCTGCCCAAGGTAACAAATCATCAGAACCATTTTCATATTCATGGTTGCAACAATGCCAATAATAGAGTCATCACAACAACAGCCTTTCCTCATCGTTAATTCATTGTTTTTCTTTGTCCCTCCAACAGAAATTCATTGCAACAATCCCATTAGTGATGTACCTGAGTGGCTTCCTGTCCTCCTTCATCATGAAGCCTCTCAGTAAACGCATTGGAAAATGTGTAAGTTAACTCCTGACCAAGTGCCCACATCTTTAACACAACATTAACGAGATATGCCAACTTTTTTTCTTTTTGTTATTTGCCTCCCTCTTGAGTTCCAGACAAGAAGATAGATCCCATTCTCTTGACAGTGCGTGCAGTAACAAGAAAGAGACGGGCAGAGCTTGACCACCGCTAATTAGCTTAGCTCAAACACTGGGAGTCAATGGGAAGTGTTAGCCTGCATCCACCTAAAGTCATCAGATAAACTTTCCAACAACTCTAAATGGTCCTCTGTGCTTGTTGTGACTTGTTTATTTACCACGTTATGTTATTTTGAGACTCAGATTAGCACTTTATGTAATTTTAGAATCAAATACACACTGGAAGTAAACTGCAGTGCGCATGGTCACCAGTAAACAGCAGCAGAAGAAAGGAAATACATAAAGTACTACATTAAGTGCTAATCTAAGTCTAGCACTCTAAGGCTAGCACTTCCCATTGACTCCCAGTGTTCGAGCTAAGCTAATTAGCGGTGGGCGAGCTCCGTCCGTCTCTTCCTTGTTCCTGCACACACCGTCGAAAGAATGGAATCTATCTTCTTGTGTGGAACTCAGGAGGGAGACAAATAACAAAAAGAAAGAAAAGTTGGCGTATCCTTTTAAGTATTTTCTCTGTAAAAATTACAATTACATTCAGTCTGATTATCTTGCTACTTTCACCACTGATTCTGGATTACTGTCAAGTGGATTAGTCTCTATGTCATCATTGATTAGCTTTCAGTCAGATTCTTGGCTGTGAGTGGTTCCTACATTCTGACATTCTCCTCAGTTCATCCATATACACGTCACTGCCCTGTGTGGAAAACTAGTGAACAGACATTCAATTAATTGCTAAGTGATAAAGTAATTGTCATATAATTTGTTTCAAATCACACCCACACTGACCCCATGAAGATGATTCGCTGAGTTTTGATTGTTTAATTCTCCGTAAATAATGATTTTTTTAAAAAAATCAAAGTGAAAACCTAAAGTTTGAAACCAGGTTTTTGATTGTTATAAAAATAAAGTAAGTGAAAAATGAGAAAATGAGAGGTTAGAAGAACGACTGGAATCCAAATATAACTCACCTGTCAGACGCTGTGTGTCTCTTCTGTGATTGGTGCAGCTCACCTACTTTGTGGGCCTGCTGCTGATCCTGGCCTTCGCTGCTTGGGTGCTGCTGGATGGCAGGATGGGACAGCGGGTGTACGGGGCCGCTGTGCTGCTGGGGGCGGGGTCAGCCACCATCCTGGTCATATCACTGTCCATGACCGCTGAGCTCATTGCTGATCAAACTGTAAGTTCTGTGTGTGTGTGTGTGTGTGAGAGATGGTCTTCTTTTGTGCCATATGTTTATCTTCAGCTCATCTCTCTTCATCCTCATCTGCAGCAAAGTGGAGCGTTTGTGTACGGAGCCATGAGCTTTACTGATAAGTTGGCTAATGGATTTGCTGTGATGATCATCCAGGCCCTGCATCCCTGCCAGTTAGTATACACACACACACACACACACACACACACACACACACACACACACACACACACACACAAAAACACACACACATGCTTAGTTGGTTAATTGAAAAACTGTACACACAGGATAACTGCATGTTTATAAAAGGACTTCCTCTGACATTTAGATGAGACAATTGCAATGACGACCAACAGTTTTCCAAACTTAGTGGTGATAGTGATAATAATAATAATAATAATAATAATAATTACAGAGATTTCACACTGATTTTTCACATTAGGATCAGTGTACTAGGCCTAATAATTGACCTGTACAATCTGCACCGAGGCTGAGAATCCACAGCTGTGGTAGCAGGTCCGTGGGGCTGCGCTAGTCACAGTGCTGCTTTGAGCTAAATGCTAACATCAACGTGCTAACAGTGACAATACTGATCTTAGCAGGTATAGAGAGGCTAAGTCACGCCCCTCACAGTGGATCCATGGGACCTTATTTCTGAAAAGTTTTGTACAGTAGTCAGTGAACAGAGACAAGTTATTTTTCGATCCCGGTTAAATTTTACCCTCATTTTCAAATATGATGTTTGTTAATTTAAAGACAATTTTTACAAATCAATTATGTCGTACTTTGTTATGAAGATAGTGAAGTACCATGGATACTGTCATATCGTGATATGGAATAAATGGTGTTTTTCCTCATTGTAAAGGCTGCATTACAGTAAAGTGATGTAATTTTCTCAACTTATCCGACAGTTCTACTTGTTTTAATACTTGCCTTGACACACTTAGTTATTATATCTACACTAGTAATGAATTTTGAATTGGAATTGTGTTAATATTTTTTTCAAAGTAACAATAGTTATTATGACAGTATTGTCTGATCACAGAGGGAATTTGGTCAAAAGATTTGCAATGTTTAATTCTGTCTCCCACTTCTAGCATTAATGAAAAGATTTAAAAATGTAAAAATATTATCGAGATATAGCCTGAAAATATGGTGATGTGATTTTCAGCCCATATCGCCAGCCCTACCACGTAGTGTTTGTTCAACACACAGCACAGATACGTCAGTGAGTGGTTTCAGTGCTGCTTCTCTCACACTGTGACTTGCTCTGACACATGTTGTCTCTCTCAGCACTGTGGCGTGCTGTCCGGCCTGTCTGTGGTTCTATCATTACATCATGGTCATCGTGACGGGAGGCGTGGCAGTCGTTGCATGTTTGGCGCTCTGCTCCATCCTCATCTGGCCAATCAGGATCAGATTACGTGAGTCACACAACTACCCTGATAAAGCTTTTTGCCTCACTTGTTATAGCTTCTCATTTATCTTATTACTACATCAATCGAGTTCACAGCTTCACTACTCCTCTTCTCTGTGTGTGTGTGTGTGTGTGTGTGTGTGTGTGTGTGTGTGTGTGTGTGTAGGTGGTCTGCCAGTCATTTCCCAGGATGATCGTACAGTCAACTGACACCCCCCTCCCCACCTTCCCCACAGCAGAGACCGCAGCAGTAAAACAGGAAAACACAAACTCTCAAGTGGACAGGAAGAGCTTTGTCTTTAGTTTTAAGCGAGAAGCTTTGTGGATTTCCAGACCGCTGCTCGCTGATGCATTTATAAAAAAAATAAAAAGTACTGGAGATATCAGGGAAGCCTGAGGAACTGAGAAGGGAGGTTTATATTTTTTGCATAACTGACAGCTCTAGCCAATTTCAACCCAAATCTTACATTCCCATCTTTTTTTTAATAAGAAAAGAAAATACTAGTGGCCTGGTAAATCTAAAATTGTGGTCATTGTAGTGTTGTCCTGACTCCAGCACTTTACTGATGGAGCTTTGTCAGAGGAATGAAAGAGAACGAGTTTAATGTCTCCTAACTCTGGCTGTTTTGATTTTTGCGGGTTTGAACTCAAGATGCAACGATTGTGTGACCGAAAATTAGCAACTTTTCATTTACAAACGCCTTATTTATTCTTTTTTTACCAACAGTACAAACGACAGCAAAGACAAGAAGAAGACAAAAATATATGAGATTAACAAAGTCCATTCATATATATTTTAATGACAGGACAAACTTTATATCATAAATATGCACTGCAAGTGTAATCTAAACAAAAAGGTATCTGTAAACAAAACTAATGACATTAAAATTTGGATATTAGCATCAACAACAACAAAAAAAAGTCTGAAAGTTGGCTCATCGTGGAGTAGACGAACAGCAAGATGCTGTGAAGGACCGATTGTCCACATAATTAATAATTAAGGGAACCAGATCTTCCTCTTATTATTATTATTATTATTCATTTAGTTTGTAATGGATTTATTTAAAGGGAAAGTAAACACAGCCAACAGCTATTTTGATAATCTTTACTAGTTTACACAGTTTTTTTCTTTTAAGTGACTATGAGGAACTTTTAAGTATTTATGAAAGTCTCATGATTCCTCTGATGATTATAAACTTCTTTTAACAGCAAATGAGACCCTCAGTGAAAAGACAGCTGTTTTTATGTAGTTACTTTTAATGCCCATAATTGGGTCTGAATCCCTGCAAAGTCAGACAAAATGATTTTTAAAATTTTTTTTTAAAGTTTTGTGTAAATACATTACCTCATCGCCATCCAGCCGGCCGTCTCTCTTTCACTCGCTTCCAAATCAAATGCACGCGTTGCCCGTGTTATGCCGAGTTCTGCCTGCCTGGCAAAACTGAAATCAACAAAAACTGAAAGTTCCCGTAGTCACTTAAATGCTAATTTAATTTACATAGAAACCAACCAACACACGATAGCTACGAGATGGCTCAAAGCTGCGTAACCACCGAGCTTTGAGCATGAACCTGTTTGTTGGTTCTGGCTGTTTCTTCATGGGAATGACACAAACTTCAGCCCAGCCAACAAATAAGGGCTTTAAAGTGAATGAGAGCAGTTAAAGGAAGGTTGATGATAAATATACTTAAGTTTGAAAATGATGAGAATTATGCGTCTGGTCACAAACACAGAGCGTGAGAGGAAAAACTGGAACAGACCAACATGTAAAGTTCACAGCAGATACCTCACATGACTGTAAGCTTCGCTCACCTCAAGTGAATCGCTCCAAAAGGGAACTTTTATCCTGCTGCTTCACTGAAGGATGTCAGAACCAAAAAGGGAGAATAAAGGGAAGCAGCTACAATGATGAAGCTCAGAAACACCTAAGGAGACGAATCAATCATTTTTAATCCAGTGTCCTGACAGCTGATGTCCTGTCACTACTCGGCAATATTAGCTTGTTAGTTACAGAAATGTGACAAACAATTAAATTCCGGGAATCTGTTCAGAGTTTTGAATTGATAAATCACTACATGTACACTCACTCAGACTGTGAAAACTGACTGTAAAGAGTCCAGACAGAACAGGAAATAGGAAATCGAGCCTTGCTGCAACTTGCAGACAGCACTTAAACAAGAAGTCATGAGACCTTACCTTGAGTGTAACTGTGGGGGCGGAACAACCCGGGAAGTTTAGTTACAGCATTCACTGTAGTGGCTGCTGAGTCATCTGACATTGTGCACTTGGCTTTCCTGATAAGAGATTAAATCCCAGCAGAAAAAACACTCTTACCTGGCCTTTGTCATTCATGAAACAATAAAATAATGAGTTATTTCTGTTTTCTGTCATGTCACCTCTTTAATAATCACAGACCAAATAAAATGTAAGAAATATTTTTTTGAAATCAAAACAAACTTGAATTGTACAATTGTATGTAATATTAAAAATCTAAAAGGGATCAGTGCTATGAAATGTTTACATGTAATGTATGGATGCTAATGTAACGGAATCAAATTGAATTAGTGTAAATTGAGTGTGTGTTGACTGGGAGCTGTGGGAAACAGGCGTGTTTTTGGTTCAGTTGTCTTCATTTTTAACCAAAGCTCTCTGCGATAATCTCTCCTCCAAACTAAATGTGTGTTCTTTTATTTCAGTTTTATGCCTTTGTTGCCCAGGTGACTTATATGATTTTATGTGTTGATGTTGGTTTATAAAGAGACACTCATTAAAAAAGTTTGATGAGGTGGAACTAGAAATGTGTGGCTATCTGACTTGTGTTCTGAATTGTTGGTCATTTAGCTTTCTGGACTCACATGATCATGTCACGAGAAGGAAAAGCTTTTAAAAATAAGCACAGTTGAAAAGTCCTTTAAGTAACAAAACGTGAACTAAAACCAGTTCTTAATGTATAACATTAGGACGTCAATCATTCATTTGCACTTAATTCATGATTGGCTCCTTTTTTGGATCATCTGATGTTTTTATTTACCTCAAACTCCCATCAGCGATCATGAAAACTATTTTTTGTGTCATAATTACTCACCCTTTGATGTCTTGAACTGTTTTTTTTTCCTTCCAGCATTATTTCACAGTACACAGGTTTTTTTTTTTTTCAAAACTGATCCACTCACATATGCTGCTTTTGCTGGCAGTTCATACATAGTTAGATAGGGGATAGTTTCAAAACTTCAAAATCATCTCAAAACATTCATCTGAAAATTTTAACAGCTTTGTGTAGTATAATCCAAGTCTTTGTTCAGTATTTCCAAAACACTTTTATTTTAACTGAAAAGCTCCTAAATCCAGCACATCCTGTACAAAGCTCCCTGCAGTAGACACTGCTTGTCTTAGATTTAGGAGCTTTTTAGTCAATTCAAGACAGTTTTGCTTATATAGGGCCAACTCACAACAAAGTTGTCTCAAGACGCCTTACATATAGAGTAGATCTAGACCACACTCTATT
>JAQFJA010000004.1:1367965-1378472 GCA_029874485.1 Naso brachycentron
AACACTAAATGAGTAAACATTTTTTATTTTATAAAATAAATAGTAATAATAATGACAATAAATCAAAACATTTTAAAAATGTTCTCCTGTTAGCATCTTTGGAATATGTAAACATTTCCATCCGTTCTTAACAAGATATTTTAAATATGTCTCATCATTTTAACATCTTATTAAGCATTTTGAAGATGTTCATCTTTTTCAAAAACATTGTTTAAACACTCTTGGACACAGTTTGTCTATATGCTGTCAGCAAACTTTGCTTACACCTTCAGTGGGAAAAATGAGCTTGAGTCTTAAATGTTCAAAGGCAGCTGATACGGGGAGGAGACACAAATGTAAATCATCCTCTACCTGTAGCACTGGGTGGTACGTGCTTTTTATTCATGGTCAATGCAGGAAATCTGCACTCACACAGGAAGGTGGAGGTGAAGGGGATGAGCACTTTTACAGCCTTTTTGGAGAGTTTGTTGTCATTCGTCCGTTTTCTTGCACCAGATTCTTTCTCCTCTCTTACCGGTTGTTATGCATCGATCCTAGCTAACCTAGGATTACCTAGCTTCAATGTAAGTGATTTACAAGTTGTTTGTTGTTGTTGTTTTTTTCTTCTCGCCCTTTGCCTCCTCTGAAGTGCTCTGATGCCCCCCAGGGGAGGCCTGCTTTACACTTTGAAAATCACTGATAAAGTAATATTTTTAGGGCTATATCTTGATACACAATACATATCTCAACCTTTTTAATTCTTCTCAAAAGCACTTCATTAATACTAGAACTGACAGATAGAACTGAACAAGTTTTTTTGACCAAATTAATATTGTAGGGATAACTATCACGTTTAAAAAATATTAACACAATTCCATTTTTGATTAATAATCATTAGGAATACAGATATAATGACTAAGTGGGTGAAGGCAAGTATTAAAACAAGTAGAACTGTCTGATTACATCACTTTACTGTAATGGAGCCTTTAACATCAGAGCAAAACACCTTTTGCTACACATTACCATATGATGATATCTAATATTTAAGACAACTGTCTCACATCTCGACAACGGTAGTTGGGGTGCAACGATAAATTTTAACAAAGATATGATGCGTATTATGACACATGGTTGGTGATGCGATACAAGAACGATATGGGCTCATTTACAGCAATACCATATGATAGGATTCAATGACTAGACATCGATATACCTTTGAAACTATTTACCATGATAACTGCGAAAAATACATCCACATAACAACGTCCGACATGCTAAATACAAGGCGCTCATTCTTAGTATTAATACAATCAGTTTTGCTTTGAAACGATTTTAGATCAATACAAGTCACACAAGAAGGACGACTTGCTGTTTACCTACTGATGCAGTTTCATCGTAGAACTATAAATTGATACGCTGATATCTTCATATTGCCCAGCCTTAATTACAAACAAACCCCCATTCATCTCTGTTGTTGGTGGAATCAGAAACCTCAGAGTCAAATATCTCAAACCTGGACACAAAAACCAATCTGTGTGGCGGGAAGCGAGAAAATATGTCTGGCTCTCCATTTGGTGAAAAGAACTTTTACCGACCCAGTCCTGCTGTCATGCATGGAAACAAGAGTGGGCCTCAACACTTTGAGGGAATGAGTCTAGTTGTGATACAGTACTAGTTAGTTACACCAGGATTACACCTAACGCAGTACCAGAGAACTGGTATTAGAAGAGTTTTGTTGGATTGAACGATTCACACTGAGGCTGCAGCATTGGTGTTTCTGGTCGTTTTTAACTGGTCCATCTGGTTTGAATCATAATAAAGACATAACATGGAACATAACACAGCTGGTTATTTACATCATCATGCAATATCCAGGTTTCTGATAGTCTTTGAATCCTTTACACATCTCTGGCCATCTCTCTCATTCTGTACTGAGTTGCAAGTTTTATCAGTATCAGCTGATATGATGTTGACCTTTGACATCCTGACCATGCTTCTTTAATTTCTTGTTACTATGTGGAGACGGTTGGTTGCTCTGCATTGGGAAAATATAATCTGCATCACAGCTTTCCTTTGATGATCTTTCATAATATTGTATTGATATATAATTAATAAATCAATAAACGAATGAATGAATGAATGAATGAATGAATGAAAGAAAGAAAGAAAGAAAGAAAGAAACCTTTATTGCTCCAAAGGGAATTTGTGTGAGGGATGGGACAATTATTGTTTTTATTGTTAATCACAATAAAAGTACGATAATTTAATCTTGCTGAGTTTCAATTAATCGCATAAATGTCATAATCACGAATTTGAGTATTTGAGTGTCTGCTATCAATACCTTAATGTAATCCTCACTATTAATGCCAGTGAACAGTGAATAATCCACGCTGCAATCCAAACTGGACTTCATAGAACAGAGCAGAACATGATTGAATAAAGGTTGTACGGTAAAGTAATTACAGAATGTTTTACTGCCATTCTATTTTTTTAAGTTTCTTAATTTTTTCTTAATATATCTCTATACATTTAGAATTTTCCCACATTTTTCAATAAATTTTTTTTAATTTAGATTTTTTTTAATCATAGCGATAATATCACGTATCATAGTTATTTTGCCCACAATAATCGTGACATTAGAATTTCTTATCGTCCCACTCCAAAATTGTATTGTACAGATGTCTTTTGTTTTAGTTCCAGTTGAAGGCAGACCTGCACACAAGCTTGCAGCAGCTATTTTCATTTTGAGTTTTATTTTGGCTTTAATCATCTTTAGAATTTAATGTTTACATTAAAGGTGTTAAACCACCCTGTTATTCATGTCCCTGCATATGTTCCACTGCAGCTACCAGCAGTTTGAGTTGATTTTGTTATGACACTGAGTGCCAGCTAAGTGTTTCTGCTCACTGTATAACCTGATTGTAAACTCTGCTGTTTGTTTGGGTTTTTTTTAAAAACAAAAAAACAGACAGAAACGTAGCACTGGACGTCATCACAACAGACTTTAGAAGTAGACCAGCATTTAAAATAACTGTAAAAAAAAACAACAAAGATGCCTCCTCTATTGGCTAAAGTAGAGCTGATTGAGATAGAAGGGAAGCTCTCTGGCATTTTGTTATTGGCCATATAATAAAGTCTTTTTTACATTTAAACCACCAGCCTTACTGAATAAGTTTTCTATCTGAATGTTTCAGTTGTGGGGAACAGCCAACAGCTGGAACCATCACAAAGATGCTATGGATTAAATTACAGATGTGTATTGGTTATTGGCTCCTAATACAATATGCATCACAACACATGGGTCATGATGTGATTATATCACAATATGTGGCGATACGATGCATATTGCAATATGTCACGATATTACACAGAGTTCACTGAGAATGTAAAAACAGAGCTGAAATACAAGTTGTTGTGTACAATGCGGGTCGTCTTAATACATCACATTATATTATGTTTATAATTCAACAAACAAATTAAGTCAAAACAATTTAACTAAAATTTCCTTTCCGATTTATTTGAACCGTGTGGGAAAACGACCAAATACACTGATGTAACTGCCATATCATCAAAAATAAAAACGAAATTTAGGTGCACTCTTGCACTTAAACTGGACACACTGAAACTGAAAACATGAAAATCAAGTGCATAAGTGTTCTTCTGTGTCACTGAACTTTAGGGCTGGGTTTTAGCAAGAACTTCATGATGCGATATGCGTCATGATATGATGCAGTATACCACCAAAATCGCTGCATCGATTTTTTTAGCTTAGTCCTAGATTAAATGTGATCCTGGTGTGAGAGTTGACAGCATCATCACTTACCAGCAGGCACTGCACTGCTGAGCACAAAGTCCAAACTCAATAAAAGTCAAAACTGAATCTCATGGGGAACTGCAAGTCATAATCAGTGACTCTACATGGAGGGTTTTTGCACACCATGCACATGCAGTAATGCAGAGTGAGTTAAAAGAGCTACAGCATATGAGGACACACACAAACACACACACACACACACACACACACACACACACACACAACACACACACCAAAACACATAGCGTCAGTGATGCTCAGGGACCTCATTACTGACCTGAGAGTGATAGATGTAGGAGGAGCGAGGGCTACGTATAAAATCCAAAATAAAGGCAGCGTCCTGTCAGCATACAGGAAGAACATAACCCAGGATCAAACACCCAAAGCTCAGCAACAGAAACAGAACAGAGGCATGGAGAAAAATGAAGATGGAAAGCATGAAACAAGAGCAGAAGCCCCACACCAAAGCACAAGCAAAGAAGAATCATTTTAAACAAGTTTTTATTGCTGAAAAAAAAAACAACCTTCAGATGTTTCTGCAAAAGATGGAAAAAGGAAAACAACTCCTTCTGATAAACACACTTGGAACAGATGCTCACCTTGCGTGGACTGTCTACGTAAGTGGGAGCTGTCGCAACGCTTGACGTGTCACTGATCACTGCTGAGGGCTTTGCCTGCTGCTGCTCGTCCAGTGTCCTGAGAGGAAGCAGAGAGAATGCAGATAAAACTGAGAACCACAGTTTCAGCGTCAACAGAATGCAGTCTGCAGTCCCATGACGGACTCACTTTTGGTTCTGCTCCATCTCTAGTAAGGCCGATAAAGCTGAAGTTCCTTTCTTGCCTTGTGGGGGGGGCACAGGTTCGGTAGGATATGAAGGAAGGGGACTGGTAACCTGCAGGCCTTTCATTGGCGTGCCCTTCTGCTGTGTGGAAAACAGAGCGAACATTTAAACACCTGAAATACACCAAATATAAATGTTAAAAGAGCTAATGTTAATGAGATTATAGATAGTTGATTCAATACAACTCCTCCTGTGTGTGCGTGTGCGTGTGTGTGTGTGTGTGTGTGTGTGTGTGTGTGAACAATTCTGCAAGTTGGTCTCAATGCAGCCTGCAGCTGAATAACAAGCTAGAACATGATCCTTTATTAGGGTTTTGTAAATGAGTGCACTTTAAAAATTTGTCTTGAATTTTTGAATACTGGGTTGTTGTTGGGTTTTTTTGGGGGGGTGGGGGGGGTGTCTGGTGCACTTTAAAGGTTATTTTCAAATGTGTGCTTTAAGTTTCAAGGTGTGGGCTCTTTTTGTAATTTGTGTTTTTGGGGGAGAAGTGAGTTTGTTTTTTGGATCAAGTCTTGTCTGATTAATGTAGGTCAATTTAAATTGGGTTTCAGATGTGTTCTGTATGCAAAAGGTTTTATTTAGGTTGGTTATTTGCTTTTGGTATTGTCTTGGTAAAACCTCTTGATGGTTTTGATTTCATAGTAAGTGGTTTTTTTAATTTGATTTGGGAAAACTGTTGGCTTTATATTAGTTTTTGGGTGCTATGTTTTATATTATAGTCTCGATTATGAAAAGAATGGACATGTATTATAAATGAAAGATTGCATTTATTGTTATTTTTGATAATAAAAGAGAAAAAAAAACAGGATCGTTCTGGGTAAGGGCAGTCAAGGTCTGTCTGCTCAAATCGATAGTTGAAGTCCCTCTTACCGGCATGTAAGACATCTCTCTCATTCTTCACTGAAGTCTTGTTCTCACAGAATGTGGCGTGTTACCGGTAGATACAGGGCAGCTGTGACTGAGAGCCAATCAGAGCAGAGCTGCTCGTTTTGGAGTACAGTTGGGAGTTCTGTGTCATCAATTTCAGTATCATGGCTGAATATTTACCCGACTTGGAGTGTGTGGATGATTTTGATGGACCCCTGTCTTTATTTGAGCCCGAGTACACGGACAAAGAGCTCCTACACTTTGACCACGGCATGACCAGACTTCAGAACAACATTTAGTTACACGAAGTCTGGAACAAGTGAAAGGTAAAAGAAATGCTTTGCATGCTGTTGTTAAGACTTACACCAAAGACACTCAATATATCAAGATACCCCACCACACGCTGTGCCAATGGTGAGACACTGTATACACTTCCTGTCTCTCAAGTAGGCAGGGTCACCCCTCCACCATCCCTCTGCCTCGTCTGGAAGTGTTATCAGTGTCGTGTGAATGGATTAAAGCAGATGGATTTTGTGTCTCCTGATATTTGTTTGATCTAAGTTTAAACTTTTAATTCACTATTTCAACTATAAGACAATTAAATGTCCGTTTATGTGAGTTGTGAAGCAAGGCCTCCCTCAATACTGAACCATCTTCCAAAACAGATTTCTCACACACACACACACACACACACAAGCACACAAGCACACACACACACACACACACACTCACACACACACATGCCTAGGTTGAAAAATACCGAAGTTCTCTCTTAATGACTGTAAACCAATAACTCCCAATATGGTGTCAAATGTAATGTAAATGTAATGGAGTAAAAAGAACAAAGCTGCTCTTTTAAACATTACGGCTAGAAAGGCTCAGATGCCCAATGCTCAGACTTTGAAAACGCCTGCATAGGACAATAATAAGAAAAAAGCAAACTTTATGGAAGTGTTTTTCTGAAACATTTCATGAACAGAGAAGATGTACTAAAGGAGAGCCTCACTCTGATGATCCTGTCAGAGCGATGGCGGCGCCGAATGCGGTTGAGGCCCTCCAGGAAGCGGATGAAGCCATCCAGAAGCACCCAGTCCCCGCTGCCACCCATCCCAGCTCCTGTTCCCTCCCCATAAACATCCCAGTGGCCCTCCCCGTCAGCCACCCGCCGAGCTCCGCCCGTCGGCAGCAGGAGGAAGCGAGTTCTCCAGAACTTCAGAGAGTCGATCAAACTATGGAGGCAAATAATGACAGTGATTCTCATTATGATGTTTCACAAAGAAAATAATTAGTACTACAACTACATCTAGAGGTATTCCAAAGTGTAAACTCACATCTCAGTCATATACACTCATATCAACAGCTTTCGAGTGTGTTGTAACGAGCCACCCAGCTTACCGTTGTATTGTTTCCGGTAAATCGGGCTGCTGGGCAATAGAGGGCTTAAAAGTGACCTCAAGCACTCTCCTGACACGCTGTTGTGAAAAAAAGAAAAAGGAGCCAGAAGAAAGTATGTGTTGGCAAAGTTGGTCTGCAGCCTGTAGTAAGCTGCACTCAGACTAAATCAGGTGATCCTCATTGCGTGTGGGAATGTACTAAGGTAAAAAAGTTCCGGGGGAGGTTAAACAAACAACAGAAAGGATTATTTCAAAAAATATTTCAATGAACCCTGTTCTTTTTATTCCAGGACTTCACCCAAAGCAGCATAAATACACCAAGAGTGAACGAATAATAATAGATTTCAGTGATGTCCCGGTCCGATTACGTGATCGGAAATCGGGATCGATCACGTGATTTTCAACTGATCGGGTGGAAATGATCGGATCTTTCAAAAATAAATATTACACAGTTTGCAGCAGGCGGGAGTAGTAGTGAGCTGGTCGCCAGCAGGCCAACGCAGAGCAAACGTGAAGCTGGCACCTCGGGACAGCGAAAGTGTTTGCAGTTTGGAAGTATTTTAAATTGGACAGTGAAGGCAGTACAACAGCCACTTTCACACTACCAATATGATACGCCATGTGAAAAACAAACACCCTGCACAGTACTCCGAGTTCACCTCGGCAACTCAAGCAAAGACACTGAGCCAACCGACACTGAAAGAGACTTTGAAGTAAAGAGAAACTGCCCGAGGACAGCGAAAAGGCCAAAAAGATCACAGCCAAGATAGCTCAAATTTATCGCGTTGGATGAGCAGCTGTCTGTGGTTGCAAACGTGGGACTCCGGCGTCTCCTGGAGCACTTGGAGCCGCGGTATGAGTTGCCTTCTCGACACTTACCGACACAGCTCTGCCGGCCCTTCACAAGAAGCTGCGTGACCACCTGCTGGTCCGTTTAAAACACGCGCCTTCTTTTGGGTTTACCACAGACACATGGAGTTCGTCTGTTTGCCCGATGTCACTGCTGAGCTTCACTGCACAGCGGGTCGACTCCAGTTTTAATTTACAACGTGCGACCTTGCATGCTCAGCACTTCCACGGATCTCATACGGCAGAGCGCGTGAAACAGGCGATGGAGGGGATGCTGAACAGTTGGGGAATGTGATCGGGACATTGCTAGTAAAAAGTCAACTTTCCTAGGTATAAATGCAGTGGGAAAGGTTTCAAAATTTGTCAGCTTGCAGATGATACTGCAATCTTTCTAAAAAATCAGAGTCAGGTCTCAAAAGCTGTAGCTTGTCTTAATGATTATGATACTGTTTCAGGTTTAAGATAAACTTGGACAAATCTGTTTTATTTCCAGTCATGTCTTGCTGAATTGCAGTGGAATCCCTGTTAAAGAAAGGTGACTTACCTTGGCATTATTATTTGTAAGAATGTTGAACAAAGATGTATATTAATTTTCAACCCTATAATTGAAAAAACTAAACTAAAACTAAATTTGTGGTTAATGAGAGAAATTCTCCTATCAAAAGCAGAAGGGATTTCTAGATCAGTGTATGGCTCTTAGTATCCCAACAAATATGATTAAGAAGTTGGATACAATACTGTATGATTATGTTGGAAAAAAAAGCCTCATTATCTTAAAAAAGATGTTACTGGAGGGAGCAGAGAAGAAGGCGGTCTTCAGGTCTTGGATTTCACTGTTTTGAATGACACTTAAGATCAAGTGGATCATAGAATTTTTAAAGAACTCAGATAAAATTTGAACACTTTGCCTGCATTCTTATTTAGTTCTACTGGTGGCATCAATTTTTTGTTAAATGTAATTATAATGTGGATAAAATCCCAATAAAATTGGTTAACTTTCAAAGGCAAGCCCTCTGGACCTGGACAATAGTATATAAACATAATATGCTGTTATTCTGAAGGCAGTTCCCAGTGGTTTGATTCAGTTTAAAAAAACAAAACTGTAATCTTGCAGAAGATAACATTACTAGAGATAAACACATCTTTATTTAAGATATTGATATTCTGAATAAATCATGCAGTAATCTGCACATTAGGAATGCTTTAACTTGTGTAACTCTACTAACTAAGTTTTTTGGGTCTTCTATCATGGGCAGTTTACTGTGGGAAAAGGCATGTAATGGTAGACTCTAAATAAATATTGTATCACTAACAAAGTGACAGAAAAATCCTTCTAGATTTTACACA
The DNA here is from genome assembly GCA_029874485.1 of Naso brachycentron. Classification (NCBI taxonomy): domain Eukaryota; kingdom Metazoa; phylum Chordata; class Actinopteri; order Acanthuriformes; family Acanthuridae; genus Naso; species Naso brachycentron. Next base: position 1,377,058 of record JAQFJA010000004.1, read on the forward strand.
GAATCTATCTTTTTAAAGAAGTGTCTTTTCAGCCAGTTGCATGAGCTGGGATCACATAACATTACATTTGTGCATCCTGTCATTGTGAGTTAGAACAGGATGAGAGAACAAATGCAAACAGCTGCCTAGAGGTCAATTTCAACATGGTGTCTGCTAGGTTCTGTCGACATAATAAATAATAAATGACTTCCTGTGAAGGCTCATATGATTGCAAGCCTACCTGCATATTTATTGTTTGCTTTATTGAAGAATTTGTCATTTATCACCCACAGATTCACACTGAATTAAAGTCAACACATCATTTCTGCCCCTGTTGATGAATTAATGAACTCTGTTGTTTTTGTTTCTGATCTGCTCCTGCTCGCCGTTCTGCCTCAGCGGTGGTTGTTCCCGATGGCTCCTCGGAGAAGGCTGGGGTTGGGGATGAACTGGGCAGTGAAGAGGATCTACTGTATGAAGAGTTTCGCAGTTCTGGTCATCGTTTTGGGCACCCAGGAGGTGGAGGAGGAGAGCAGCTAGCCATCAATGAGGTAGGCAATGTGGAGATGCTGACTCCATCAAACAATGATGAATATCTCTGGATCATTGTGAGAAGCAATGAGAAGTCTTTAAAATGATTAATCACAAAACAGCTACACGAAGAACATTTTTTGACTATACTCATGGATTTAAGTGTTATTGTGTGTTATTTTTGTATGATTTTCCATTGTGCATGAAAAACAGTGGTGAACTCATAAAAAAATGTAAAATTTAAAATTATTAATATATGCAGCAATGTTTTCAAAATGGAAAAAGACCATTTTAATTTTATCTTGTCTTCAAGTATTCTGCAATACAACTTCAGCTGCACCTGACAGGCCAGAGCGAGATGCTGATTTGCTCTACCCGGTCTTTAAATCACACCCTTTCAAATGACTTTATGCACGTCCAAGCCCTGCCTTTTCAATATGCTGCAGTGTTGTGCTAGCAATTAGAAAAACGAGCACATGACTGCAGTTGGTACGTGAAACATATTAAGATAAAGTTTTGGCTTTTTCAAAATAGTAGTAGTTAGCTAACGTTAGCACCTGTTCACTTAAACCGAACCCACCCTTCGCTGACATCTCTGATAAAGGGTTATTGTTTCAACAAAGCAAGGTCACAGTTAAACTACTGTCTACTTCCACTTAGGTAGTACTTTATGTATTTCTTCTTCTGCTGCTGTTTACTGACGAATATGCGCCCTGTGGTTTGCTTCCTGTACGTACTTGATTCTAAAATGACATCTGTGCTAATCTGAGTCTAAAAATAACATAACTTAATTTAATAAATAAGTAATAATCAAATAAAATAAAATAAATAAATAAACAAGTCACAACAAGCACACAGGACTGTTTAGAGTTGTTGGAAAGTTTATCTGATGACTTTAGGTGGAG
>JAQFJA010000004.1:1514507-1529358 GCA_029874485.1 Naso brachycentron
TGTGTGTGTGGGTGTACCTGTGTGTGTGGAGGTCCCTGCTGTGGTGCTGGTGGTTGATTGTGGAGACGTGGTGGTTGTGGGTGTGGGGGCCTCCGTGGGTGGGGCAGGCGGGGTGTGATGGAGGACAGGGAGGAGGGGGAGGGTGCAGAGGAGGAGGGGGTTGGGGCGAAGTGTACAGCGTCTCTAGGGGGGTCGCACTCAGATGTGGTGCTACTGCTGCCCTCCCCTGGAAGAGATGAGGGACTCAGGTTAGGTTCAACATGAGGACCAATCAAACCACTCCACGGCTGCGGTGGGGGCTCACCACTGTGCGACCGCTCCGAGGGGCCCTGAGACTCTGAAGAAGTTCCACACACAGTCTCTTCCGTGATGGGGACTTCCAATGGCTCCATCTCCTCTGCCTCTCTGCTCTCCTCATTACTCTCCTCTCCTCTCATCCCGCTGTCACCAGCATCATCTTCATCTTCATCGTCCTCTTCTTCCTCTTTGTACTGAGGCAGACACAGGGAACTGGGTTATTTCCACTTAACAATAGATCAACGCTGACAACATTTTCACACTCACTGATCAAAAAGTACCTCCTCCTCTTCCTCCTCCTCCTCCTCCTCCTCTTCCTCCTCTTCTTCTGCTTCACCTTCATCCACCTGCTTCTCCACCCCTTCTTTACTCTCGCGGCTGTCGCTGTCAGTCTCAATCACGATGACATCTCGAATAATTACGGAGCCCTGAGAGGACATCTGATCTGAAGGGACAGACTGGGACACGTCTTCTTCCTCAATGTCGTCTTCAGCTAAGACGGGGAAACTCTCTTCGGGAAGCTCCTGCAACCCAAACACGTGACTGTTACCAAGTGTTTTTAACCACTGCAGGTTTTAAAAACCATCATCTTTCCAATAATTAAAAAAAAGCATTATAAAGAGGATTAACAGCTGTTATCTACAACTACACTGACTAAAATCTGCCTCAGAAGGCGGCAGCTAACAACCATATTCACTATACATCAAAGTCAAAGCCTTCTACATCTGTCTTTCACAATAGTCAGGTGTCCATATGTACACGGAAACGTTTTTTGTTGTGTTTTTTTTTTTACTGCTGTAATCATTCCTGTTATTCAAACTAGACACGCAAAGATTTCTTTCCGATATATTTTCAAAGTAAGAGTCCACACTCCTTATTCTGTGTAAAATGTTTTCGGAAGTTTGGTTGAACCCGAGAGGAGGCTTGACTCATTTTAGAAGAAACAAACTTTTTTTTGATTAACTTGGACTTTTAAAGCTTCATGTCAACTTCTGACGTTTAGTAACAGTATGACATCATTTACTATACTGTAAATAACAAGACTCTCCTGTCCACATACTTTTAACCCTGCAGTGTAAAAAAAAGAAAAATTTGTTGAAGTCTGCTGACATCTGCAATCTCATCACAGTTTCTCTTGTTGAGAAGAAGCTGAAACCAATGAATTTTAGTTTTCACTTTATAACATTTAAATTATTTGTTGATTACCACATCGTTGCAGATCATTTTTTCTGTCTATTAACTAATTAATTACTTGGTTGTTTTAGGACTAGTCTCATCCAGATCCACTATCATCCTTTAGGTGGTCACTCGGGAGCTTGAGTGTCCTCTGAGAAACAAAATACCATTTCTATGAAAAAAAATGTGTAAATTAAAATAAATTGTCAAATCGCATTAGGAACGGCCAGATTTACTTGCTAATCTGCCTATTAGTGAGAACTCAAACAGGTGTGGAACTGTGGGAGTGATGTCAGGTCACAGGTGAGGAGAACGATCATATAAAGATGTTTGACATCATGCAAAGTTACATTAGTTTAACTGAAATGCAGCTTGTCATTTAAAAATGTGGAGAAAGATTGCAGTGCTGTCCATCTAAAGCATGAGTCAAAAGCACATTCCTCGGCAGGAGCCCCTCTGTGTAGTGAACAGCAGCAGTATCTCTGATGTCTTTCAAGCATCCATAGTGGTCAAACCCTCAACTGACAAACAGTAAGGAGTTCTTTAAGCAATGCTATGCAAAATAAGCAATCAAATGACAAAGTTCATTTTGTTTTAAAAAAAAAAATCATTTTGAAGTTGCTTTTATTAATAATCGACCTGACTGTCATCTGGTGAATCCTGTGGTTCTCCCTCATCCCTCAGCTCTCCTTCAATCTCTTCATCACCCTCCATCTGAAACACAAGTTACACAACTGAAATCCCACAATCAATGAGTAAATAATAAATGAATTGACAGGCACACAAAAAACAATACAACAGATGATCATGATGCCCCGACATAAACAGAAGTTGGGGGGGGGGACGACACTAGATCCAGCAGCTTGTTCAGTGCCGAGGTCTTCAATCTTGGTTGTCTTCCTCAGGAGACACGAACCTGAATGCTCTGTGTGTAAAAACACTTCTGCCATCATTGTCTGTCGCAGGCCTGTGCTGGGTTTTGATAGACGTAAGCCGTTAAAAGAAGTCTGTGCAGAAAACACAGTGCAGGTTTTTATTCGTAGTTCAGCTTTGGATTCCTCCTGTTGACACCAACACTATTGCTAGCTAATGCAACTGTTCTGATTCATTATGTTGGTCAAATTAAATGGTGCAACAAAACTTACTTCATCCATCATTATAACTGGATGACAGTCCCGTGTATCAGCAGCTCACTTTACTGACACCGGCGCCACAATTGAGAAGAAATTTCTAAAAGTTCCATATTTGGCTTTTTAAGCTGGACAGTCGTCATTAATGCTTGGATAAGGGCTGAAGTGTCGGTGCAATACCACAGTTAGCTTCAAGTACAGCTGACGTCTGCTGGGACTGTGGGGTTATTTTTTGCCTCACCATTAATGACTTTAATGCTATAAATTTAAGGACATCAGAGAGGTTTCTAACAATGCTTTAAGCAGTTGGTCTCCATATGTATTTTTGCTATTACCCAACAGGAGTTCCTCCTGTATGTGACAGCAGTAAAAAATAGGATAAATTCAGTTCATGGAAAAGCTTGTCTATCTTTAGCGTGCATTGCATTTTTATAGTTAAGTGTGACTCCACTTGCCCACCGAGAACACAAGTGTCTGAGGTTTTCTTTGTCTGTGTTTACCTGCAGAGCTATTGTTGGTTTTAGTCGTAGTTTTTTAGAGTTCGGAGGTGTGTGTGAACTCTCTGGTCTGCTCTCCTCTTCTTCATCCTCCTCCTCTCTGCCTCGTTTGGAACTCGCTAAAATCACATGCACGCACGCACAAACAATAACATAAAATTCAGTTAAAAAGTAAGTGGGGAAAAAAAACTATTTGTCTGAGCATGTTGCCACCGCAGCCATCAGTGTGTGTGTGTGTGTGTGTGTGGGGTATGCTACAAAACCACACTTCAGTTTAAAAATCTTTCAGTCTGTGTCTCTCGCTTCTTTTCTGCTTTGTTTTCGATGTATCTGTGAAGTTGTCATTAGTTTGAGACAAAGTCCTGCTCACCTGTTCCAAGCAGAGAGGAGGATGTGGATGGTCGCTCTGCCTCCATACTAGGACCTGCATCTTGATTGGCTACCTGTTGCTGGGTGGGCTGCACAAATGCTGTGGCCTGGGTGCTGGTTGGCTGATTTAATGGTGCTGGTGTGTTCACCAGACTGGAGCTGGTAGAATGTACAGAGGCTCCTGCACTGATCAGCACTAAAGAGAGGAATGTAAAATCATTAAATCAGTTAATCAGTCACTTGTGATTTGTCAGAATGTACGCAATCACCTAAACTATCTAATCACTAACAACTTAAACTGTATATTCAACTTCTTTAAAGTAGGTCTTAAAAAGATTCTTTCTTCTAGGGTCTATTTTTCTTTCATTTTTTTTCATCTCTCACCCTCTTGGCTGTCAGCCTGTGTGGTTGGCATGACAGTGGCAGTCGGTGTTGGAATGGGGATAGTTGCTGGGGTAACTATAGGCCGGATGCTGGCACGTGGCGTAGCCTTGCTACCAGGTGAGGGGCTTGGCTTGTTGCTAGGAGATGGAGTACTAGGGGTAGGGCGGATGTTGGCAGTGGGAGGGTCAGACATGCTGGAGCTGATGGAAAAACAATGACAAGTTATTTTTCGCCAACGCGTTTCATGTACAATTAGCCTTTCATGTTTATTCTTTATTACAGTAAAAATGTAGCTCACGCTTTCATAATTTAAACTGAATCCATATCCACTAACCTGTGTCTGAGTACTGAACAATATTTGTGAAACTAAATCTAAATCTAAATGAAAGAGCATGTTTACAGCTATTTAGAACAGTTTGTGGTGTTAGTGCATCTGAGTATGTCTTTATTATTTACCTTCCTCTGTCTTGGGCAGGAGTCTTCAAAGATATCTGTCTCTGGTCTGCAGACCTGGCCTGAGTACCAACCTTAGAATTGTAATATTACAATTTAGTGACAGAAATAACTCAGTTATATTTATATCACAAGGCTATTAGGCTTGAATAATGAAGTTACAATGTAGAAGAAAAAGAAAAAGTTGTAATAACTTGAGAAAAAACCTCTAGGGGTGGGAGAATACTAGAGAATAAAAGACACAAAATTTTGGGAATACAGTTTGACAATAAAATAAAATTCAATATCTATGGCCGTAACATTTCAAGTCATTTCTTTGCTTAAGTTTAAATTCAACCATATCAGCTGAGCAAAGAGTAACAACATTTTACAGAATTTTAAATGACAGGGAGGTTCTGGCTGCCTTTTTATTTTGATAAAAACATTTGATTTTTTAACGCACATTCTGCTGCTACTAAATTTTCCATGGTCTAATTAGCTTGTAACACCACCGGTAATCCTGGCTTTCTACATGAAAACACATTATCTGTATAGCACAGTATAAAGTAATAGCCAATGCAAACTGAGCATTTCCTGCAGCTTCACATTAAAAGCATTTAGCTGGAGTAACATGAATTGACTTATTTTATAGCCTAACAGCAAGCAAGTAGAGGGGGGCCATGAGCCTCAGAATATCAACCAGACGACAGAATTAAATGCTCTGTTACTTTTATCAAAATCAACAATTTCTTTGAGTTTAAAAATTGATGGAAACTTTGGGAATAGTGTTAGTGCACAACAATTGCAGAACAGTTAAATATTATAGCTTTAATCACTTTTAAAAGCTAATACAAAGTTATTTGGCTCAGCTGCTAGAACACACATGGTTAGAGACTCACACACCATGTAACTGGCTTTATTTACATTTCAGTTCCGATACAACTTTCAGTGACACTTTCTATGAAGCCTGTCTCTATAATGCATTATAGCACACTATGAACACGTAACACATTATTAGGGTTAATCCGAACCTTGCTTATAACTATAATTATACAGCACAATAGGGATATTAACCACCCAACCCCCCACCAACATTTGGCGATCCTTTAACATTAACAAATAATTACATACCACATACTGCTACTACTACTAATAATAACAATGATAATATAAAAAGCAAACAAATTAATTTCGTTAGACAAACTCAGTGATCACTTGTCTCAAAGTCTGGACCTTTGTATCTGACAGCGAACATGATGCGCGTACCTTAGCTCCAGGCTGGTCCTGTGGTTCCTCTCTGGGGTCAGAGTGTGCATGTGTCTCTCTCAGTTCTCTTAGCTCTCTGTCCAGTCGAAGAAGTCGTCCTTCATACTGAGACTTCAGGGCGTTCATTCTCACCTCCAGCTCCTCCTTACTCTGTTTCAGCTCTTCTATTTCCTGACTGAGCTGCTCCTTCGTACCTGCAGGCAAGTTGCAGATAACAAATTTAATTTACTCAAATTTGCTTAGTTGTACTTTGTCAACAGGTTGTTTAGCTTCTGTGTGGGTAAATGCTTATGGAACGTACTGTTTAGTTGGTTGATTTTGGTCTTGGCTCCCATGAAGGCCTTCTTAGTCTTTTCTTCCTTTTCAGCCATCTGCTGTCTGAGCTGTTCCTCTCTGTTCTTGCCCTCAGACAGCTAATAAAAAACACAGCATAGCATTTTAACATCTGCTCTTACGGCAGTGTATGACAATGTTGAGACACTGGACTGCAAATTACACTATGATGCTGTTTGTATTGATATGTCCAGTGCTTTGTCACAACTGAGTTGACCATGACACCTTTTTTAACAAACATAACAGCACTGGCTTCTCCATGCGAGTACAAACTGGTTTACAAAGCACTTCTATTCCTGTCTCACTGTGTAACAACCCTGATTCCAAAATAGCTGGGATGCTCTGTAAAGGCCGTTTCAGATAGGATGTGGTTTGTGCCACGCTCGTCGCTGGGTATAGCGCAGATTTTTAAAAATTTTGTTGAACTTGGGTGCAGGGGCATGGATAGCAAGTGTTAGCCTTGTGTTCTGCTCAGCTTGACGGCACGCAGATTTGCTTTCACGCTGTGCAACACAGACGAGTGGTTTTGACACTCGAGGGGTGGAGTTTGCGCATCCCATATGAAATGGACTTAAAAAATGAATAAAACAAAATGTAGTCATTTTCTAATCCTTACTAATCTTCCTTGGGTCCCTGGTAAATGTAACAACCACAAAAAGTACATATTAAAACTACAAAGTATCAGTCAAGTTAGTAACTCTTGATAAAACAACAAACAGAACTGTATACCTACACATAAACAACAACAACCTCTGATGCAAACTTTGAGTCTTGAGAAGCACAGGGCTTGAATGAAAAATTTAAAAACAAACAAAATGTACCAAAAACAATATAATACAAAACTTACCAACAAACATGTACTGTTAATTAGCAAGAATAATTTGTTGGATTAAAATTTATTTTGGAAAAGCAGAATTTGAAAGCACCTCTTGTCTGAGTGTGGCGAGCTCCTCTTGTAGTGCCTGGTTATCGTCACCAGTGTCACTGGCCTGGATGGACTGGGAAGTCTGGCTTTGGTTTGCCTGTGTGGCTTGGCTAGCTTCATTAGCCTGGTTAGCCTCAGTTAGCTGCTCCTGCAGACGCTTGATGTCAGCTTCACGCTCACCAACCGTCTGAGAATCAATTAGGAGGGGAAGATGTGTAAGTGAGATACTTAAAATGAAGACAGCGTTATGCAGGTGATATGACTATAGAGGGAAGGCAGACAAATAAAAAAGCGACTGGGGGTGATAATCAAAGGGACAAGAGAAAAGTAACTAAATAGAACAGGTAAGGAGTAGTGTTGTGTTTAATCACTAATTCATTCAAACCTGTCAATAGTCCCTTTTACACAGCTCTTCAAGGCTGGAATGTTGTGCCTTTATTGTGCCTCATCATTCTGTATATAAGCTAGGGGACAGGGAAATGGGTGGGCATTGTTGTTCTGCCTTTGAGTTGGCAGTTGGGATGGGAACAGTGCCAAAATTGATTTCTTTTTAAAAAGTTGATCCGGCATGCTGGCACAGAGGTGTAGAGTCTCAGGGACACAACAAACTACGGGAGCTCCTTACCCTCTGAGCAGAGAACGAGACCAAAAGCAACATAACCAGCACATTATGCCATTACTGCCCAATGTGTATATTATGTCACACTCGTGGTGTCTCTTTGTTTGATGCAGCGTAAATAAAAAAAATGTGGTGTAAAGAAGGAATTCTGCTGCGGCGCTGTGATCTTTGCATAAAAAGGGCTTAAGTGAAGGAATTCCGCAATGAGAAGCCAACATGTAACATTAAACTTCTGGTTAATTAATACCCCTTTACCACTGGTCAAAAAACCTGTGTAAACCCACTAAGACTGAGTTTTTGTGTGCAATGGGAATGTGTACACTCGCCATTTACATCTGGGTCAACTGACCCTGCAGTGGACACAGGTTTTTCTCACCTCACTCTGCTGGTAATGTAAATGTAAGACCCGGGTGAACCTGCTAATTTCTGACGTATATCCCAGCAACTTTCTTTTCCTTCTTCATCTGGTGCGTCATGTCATCCAGGCGTGGCACAGGATTTTAATTTTTTAGGGACTTCACAATTACAGAAGTTCACACTAACGGACATAGAGCTGAAAATGATTCCTGCCTGACTTGTGTCTCTATAAGAACAGAGCGTTTCTGCTGAGACAAGCTTATAAATTGACAGCTCAGCGCCGCATGCTCTCTCATCAAAAGTCAACCTTGCTCACCCAGCACACTGCTCTCTCTCCATGCAACCAATTTAAACAAATAATAATCCAGCCAGATCATCCAAGATACAGAGATCGCTCTGTAGCTGTGGGCATAAGAGTGCAGCGCAAACACGTTATTTTATTACAAATCATTTTATAGCGCTCATGACTCATATTCCACTCTGTAATCGTTCACAATATTGTCACTATGTTGTTATCGCTTCTACTCTGTCGCAAAGACAATTTGAGAACCTCCACTTTAATACAAGCTGTGAGCGAAACAGACGTACTGTGAAGCGTTTCCACTCAGATCCAGACCTCACACCCAGATTAATTTCTGATACATCTGCATTTGTCATAGTTAATATTACAGTTGACAGGCATTTGCCTCACACATCACAACGATGTTTCCTCACAATGCAGCAGAGATGCTGAGAAACTGTGCCTACCTAAGGCATCAAAAAAGGTTATTTTGGGTGCGCTGGTACAGCAGATAAACTGGAAGAGTTGGCAAAAAGGAATACCCACATACCAATAAAGCTGGACTGGAATGCCACAGAGGAGGTCCAGAGGCTGAGATCGGTTGCAAAAATGGAGGAATTTATTTACACGGTGCTCAACAAAAAGGTGCTCAAATGAAAAAGTGGATTAAAAGCAGCAGCAGACATCTCAGTCTATGACTTTCTTCAGTGCTTTAATTAAAAGCAATACTCACTTTCATTTGAACACCATGTAAATAAATTCCTCCATTTTTGCAACCGATCTCGTCCTCTGGACCTCCTCTGTGGCATTCCAGCCCAACGTTATTGGTGTGCAGGTATTCTTTTTTTTGCCTCCACACAAGGCAGCGCACTCTTTCATCCAAATATGACCCTCTAGATAAAATTCATAGACAAGTTGCCTTGCCTGTGGGCATTTGAAAGGGGTCAACAGACAGTTGATCCGTGTTTTAAAAACCTGTGTAAACCTGCTATTTTTGGTGAAAAAGCGGCATAAGCCTAACTCAAAGCAAAGAGCTTCATAAATACATTTAAGAAGTAGATTAATCTAAGTATTTGTACAGGAAGACTTCAGATGTTACATTACTAAGTGAATGACAACTATCACTACACATGACCGCACAGTGGTTGTGCCTGCAGTGCTTTTCTAGTTTTCAAAAACATTTAATGTTAAGCTTTTCCCAACCTTCTGTAGGCTGTCCAGGTGGCCTTGAAGCTCGGTCACCTGAAGAACAGAAGCACCAATACAGTGAATTATGAATTTATGTGCTTGACAGATAAATAAAATAAATCACAGTTTTTGATACAACAGCAGCAACCTTTTGGAAAATCCAGAAACAGAATGCAAGAGAGCAAATACATTTTGAAAAGGGTCTAAACTATAAAGAGAAACAGGGCTCCTCACCTTGTTCTCTGCTTGGCTGAGAGCAGTCTTGAGGTTGCTGACCTCCTGGTTGTGGCTCTGCTGACTGCTTTGGTGGCTCTGCTGTTGCTCTTTCTGTTTCATGAGGTTCTGCTGAAGGGATTCTTTAGCCTGCTGAAGCTCCCTCTGGATTTGCTGGATCTGGTTCTGACGGGCCTGAGCTTGAGCCTGAGCTGATTTTAACTGGTTCTGCACCTTGAATTAAAGCAGGAGCTGGTTAGGCTGGTGCTGTTGGGAGAATTTCTTGATGTGGTTGGATTAGGGGACCATGCAAAAGGACAATGTATACAAATAATCAAAATGTAAACTATATTGTGTGACCAGCAAAAAAGTTTGTATAATTTCAAACGCTGTAATCACAAAGCGACTGAAGTAATGAAAATTCCTCTCCGTCTCTGTCATGTGCTGCTGTGTTCTTTCTTACCTGCTGGGTTTGGAGCTTTGCCTGCTGAAGCTCCTTCTGACTTTGGGTCAGCTGGTTCTGATTCTGCTGCAGCTGAGTTTGGGTCTGGGACAACTGGGATTGGAGCTATAGAAGCAAGAACAATGGAGTCAGTGATTTTTACCTTTCTTATGTATTTTCGCCACACAATGATTCTACATGTAGAACTACATTTCTTCTCCTTTTTACTCGGGGAAACCATCTACTTTGGTGTTATAACCTTTTAATACCCTCTGAAGGAATTAAGAGCAATTAACATACTGACATCATTATATTTGTCTCATCTAGGGCTGGGCAATATGTTGATATTGTATCGTATCGTGATATGAGACAAGATACCGTGACAGATTTTGGATATCGTTATATTGTGATATGATTAAGTGTTCTCTTTTCCTGGTCGAAAAGGCTTGATTACAGTAACATGATGTGATTTTGTGAACTTACCAGACTGTTCTCGATGTTCTGTTATTTACTTTTACCCACTTATCCACATAACTGATGATTATCTATCAAAAAATGTTTTGGGTTAACATTTTGTGAAATCACTTGTAGTCATCCTTATAATGTTGTCTCAGTATTGAGGTATTTGGTCAAAAATATTGCGATATTTACTCATTTTATCACCTTAGCTGCTCCCACTCCTGAGAGTGGACAACAAGTTGTATCATATTGTCAGTATCGACTGATATGACACTTCACTATCGTGATTTCATCCCTAACCCTAACCCTTTCTTTATCGTGGTTTTTCAGCTGCATCGCCCGGGCCAAGTGTCATCCTACTCAGAACAACAGCAGCTCAGATTAACTTAAATGTAGGGCTGTGTGATATGATGACATTTATCGTCTGGCTTCATTTTATGCATCGTTTATATCGTCCTGGGTTTCCCGCGGGCACCTTAACTACCCTTGTATTAATGTTAATAAATCAATATTAATGGATTAATGAATAAATTAATACTAATGAATATATTTTTACTTATTCTCTGAATTACAGACAACACGCTATATCGTGGTATTTATTGTTATCGGGATATGAGATTTTGTTCGTATCGCCCAGACCTACTTGAATGTAGCAGTACCTGTGTCAGCTGGTTTTGGACCTCCTGGAACTTCTCCTTTGTCTGCTGGTTTTCTTTCTGGGCCTCCTCTCGCTCCTGCTGGGACTTCTGGGCCTGGTTGGGGAAAAAAACAGTTTAAGACAGTAAGGCAGTGTAATGAATAACTGTTGACAGGAAGATGTGCTGTTTAGATACAGGAAGTTGAACTCTGGCCACCTGGGTGAAAACCAGGTTGCTTTATATCGCTGCCATCAATTTAGACTGAGTCAAAAGACTTGAAGGTTTGGCTGCATTTTTAGCCGCACTGCGTTTGAGGAATTGTGATGTAATTGGTCATAAAAACTTATATAGTCCCTTTAAAGTGATCAGAGTAATTAATGTGTATGTACACGTACATGTATTTATTTATGTATGCATACATGTAAAGAAGGGCATTGTTTGTAAATGTATCATAATGTTGTGTTTTCTCAGTGTTGTGCGTTTCTGCGTACCTCCTCCTGTTTCTTCTGCACCTCCTCTTTCAGTGTGCTCAGCTCCTCTCTGGCACTGTTGAGCTCCTCCTGGGCTTTAGTCAGCTTCTGCTGCACCTCCTGGTTTGTACCTGCTTCACTTCCTGCTTTAGCAGCTGTCTCCTCAACCAGCTGTAACAGAGAGACACACACACACACATACACATGCGCGCGCTCACGCACGCACGCACGCACGCACGCACGCACGCACGCACGCACGCACACACACACACACACTTTAAGTTTTTATCCATACTGAACTAGCTGTTAACTGCAGCCTTTCAGTTGACCTGTTTTCACATCAACAGTCCCACCTTGTCATGCTGAGCTTTGAGCTCCTCATACTGGGTCTTGTAGCGTCGTCCAATCTTCTTGACTTGGGTGATGGTCTTGATTTTCTCCTGAATGTCGTTGTTTTTGGCCTCCAGGTCTTTCTTTAGAGTGTCTCTCTCTGATGTCAGACGGGCCACAGAGTCTCGGTGGGCTTGCAGCTGAGACTGCGCCGAGTTACTGCTGGCACTGGCTCTAATGCACACATAATAATGATGATGATGATGATTTTGATGATGATCATAGTCAGGTAATTTTTATGGATGCATTGATTATTCTGCCACTGAGCACAATATATTTTCAGAAGGTCTACTCTGGTCATTAACAGCTTAACTAGAAACATCATTAAAAAAAAACAGAACAAAAATGAGAGCAAAAACAGAAAATATCAGTTGTTGTATCAATAATAATAATAATAATAATGATGATAATAATAATACTAATAATAATAATAAACACTTAAAGTTTAAAAGGCCTTTACAAGTTCAGGGGCGAAACAAATAAATGACACAAAAGTGTGTTCCAATGCAAATACTTTGGATCAAAACTATTCAGACAAGCAGCAAGACAAATTTGTGACAGAAACACAGGAATACAAATTTAGGAGGGAGTTTTGACAGCTCACGTCACTTCAGTTCACTACAGCAGAGTTTCCTGCCCCTTGCTGAAAATGGACGCCATCGCCCTGGCAGTAGTTTTTTAACTGTGATTAGAAAGGAGTTGAGGAGGAGCAGAACTGATCAACGCAAAGAAATGTGGCGCCAGTGTGGTGCCGAGGTTATTACCCCTGATAGGAAGTGTGTTCCTCGGCTGCGTGAGCGAGCGTGCAGTGAAGGCGGACCTACGTTGCTATGCTTCGATTTCACAAAAGTAAATTAAAAATAACAAGGTTAGGTAAAGGTAAAACAGCTTTATTTTGCCTTGATTTGTGCTCTGTTGGACCTTCTCTGTGCTGTGTTACATGTGCGTTTGGTTTTAAGTTGCACGTTGCGCCTCACAGCCGTCAGCATGTCAGAGCCCTGCAGCCAAACACGCTTTAACAGCGAGCCACACACAAACAGCATGTGGTCATGTGTGTGGAAGTTTTACATGGAGAGAGTTGAGGAGAAGCGCTATGTCAAGCAGCATGTTCGTTTACAGCGGTAAGAACAATAAAGTCGTTTAATCTCATCCCTCACTTTTATTCACCTGTCCGCATCAGCAGCCTCTGGTCTTTACGTAAATCTCCTTTTTCTCCTGCATCATTCACTCTGCTATCCGTGCTCAGCTGATTCAAAGAAGCCAACTATCACCTGCACACCGCCGCTGTCAGGTTAACTGATTGACTCATTTGTGAAAGAAAACATGAGATGAGGAGAGAGGAAAGAGCTCCGTCTAATTTCCGCAGTGCACGCCCCCTCATATTTTTATGAATTAACACATCTTAGAGGTTGCTTATGCTATATATATTCACATCAACTCTCACAAAGCATCTAAATATTGTACTTTAGCCTAAATGCAAAAAAAATCAAAAGGATTTTAACTACAAGAGGGATGAACGCTGAGAAAGCAAAGCTGACCAGAGATTTCGGATCATCTGTCTTGCAAAAGAAAAAAAATATGCGAGTATCTCGGTTTAACACTGCAGCAAACGCAGAAAAAAGTTTCTGTTTCTCCTGACATGCAGGCCTGTGTGTGTGTGTGACGGACACTGCCTGACGCGCAGCAGCTGTCAACCAAAAACAATTAACAGATCCGTTACATTAAGGATTATTTGTACAGGATTTATAAATAAAAGATCTCCAAATATGTAAGTCATTCAATCATTGAACAAGCTGTTTCAGTTTTATTGGTACCGCAATGTGATAAAAGTTATTTAATTATAGAAAAGAAAAATGGCTAAAATGAATAATTCATTTTAATATTAATTTAGTATTATTCAGTGTAATATTTGTTTTGATTTTTTTTATGTACATTTTATTACTTTGTTCAGTTATTTGTATTTTTGTAGGAATTATGTTCAGTTTTGTAATTTGTAAACAAGAACTTTGTGGTAAGGTTCCACAATTTTCATTTTCGACTGTGCACGTTCCTTTTCTCTTTTTTCCCTTTTTTTTGGGGACTTTTGGATGATTAATCGGTTATTGGCTTTTGTTCTTGATTTAGACTATTGGCAATATCGGTTATCGGCAAAATCCACGATCGGTCGACCTCTGACTAATAGATCGCCTGTTGAACGGCTCTGTGTGCATGTTGAGAACAGTGCAGCTTTGCAACTCGCTCTGAGGTGCTGAGAGTAACAATAATTATACATGATGATTCCACAAAAATAGATATGTGAGTCCATAACTGATATAAAGTGACACACAGCATTTGGTATCTGTATTTTTCAGGTTCAAATTCATCCATTCTCCCCTGCACGCTCCTCAGCGCGGGCATGCAGCGCTTGTCTTGTGAGAGTAAAAGTGCTGCAGGTTTACATGACTGACACGTTGAATCTCACAGCGTATAAACAGCTGTGACCACACACTGTAATGTAATGTAACACATGTAATGGTACACATCTGCATGAATATATCGACAATCGCCAGTGGATGGGCTGATAGTGGCCGGTTGGAAAATGTAAAATATGGCCCAACCCCAGTACAGACAAGTGGTGGCTACTTTTCTATAAGCTGTTAAATAATCACATAGATGTTGTTATATTGTGTTGTGATTGAGATTCAGCTATTGTTGATGTTCCGCACAAACATAGTGATTGGTTGATGCCTTTGTTTGGAGTGCGAAAGCTTAAATAAATCGACCTCGATGCGAAAAACTACACGGTCACTTTTATGCAGAGTGACATTCACATTCTGTGTGACAGTATAGATGATCAATCAGCTGTTTGATAAATATTATTAGTGTGTGTGTAAAGGTCTTAAGTGTTTTGGCAGTCTATATGGTATACTTCTTTCATTCAGCTTGATGGTGTGTGAGAGTGTGTGTGTGTGTGTGTGTGTGTGTGTGTGTGTGTGTGTGTGTGTGT
>JAQFJA010000004.1:1625330-1639745 GCA_029874485.1 Naso brachycentron
ACACATACACACGAGAGGAGAATAAAGGAGGTTAGAGTTACAGTGAGAGCAACTGTCTCCAGGATCAGATCATTGGGCAACTGTTGTCTCATACAGATGGTGGATGGAGCTTTAAGCCAGGTGCTGCTCTGTTCAACTCTACAGGTATCACTCAGCTGATGAAAGCACACTCTGGAGGTCTGCAGCTCCAGGGACTGCTCATAATATGAGCTACTTACCCGCTGACTCTCCTGTTTGTACACACACAGACACAGTTCAGAGCTGATCATCTCAGTACCATTACTACAGAACATTACTTACAGTCATTTTATAGTTTTTGCCGGTAACTAGTAAAGTAATGGATTACAATTGCCAAAACAGTAATTATATTACAGTTACTGAGCCAAGTAAGGCTGCATTACTGCGTTACTAGAAATGGATGTTTTTTTGTCCTCATATACTTTATGACGATGAGATATACATGCATGTGCTGATACATATTTCTCTATAAGAGGCGTTTTTAATTGAGCTGTCGCTAATGTTGAAGTTCTAATAACCAGTTGATAGTGTTGCTATGCTTGAGCATGTCTTTAAATAAGTAGCCATCGAAACAAAGTTGTTGTTCCCATAAAGTAGATTAAATTTTGGGAGCTGGCTAAACAGGTTGTGTGTCACTTTTTTAGGAAGTCAGTTGGGTTGCAAAAGTAATGTAGTAAAGTAACAAGTAACGTAACTAATTGCTTTTTATACAAAGTAATATAGTAAAGTGTAAAGTGTATTACTTTTACAAGGAGTAATCTGTAATAAGTAAAATGCCGTTGCCATTTCACAGTAACTTGCCCAACACTGCTCAGCACACGACCACCCCCATTTGAGTGTTGAACATTAAAACCCCCCACTGGATGTGTGCTGTTTTGAAAACTCTTTTCCCAAGAAAGGGCAACAGTAGAGCAGTATGCATGGGAATGCATTACAATACAGTATATTCAAATATAGATTTCTCACCTTTTTCCTGATAAGTCACTAAAGAAACAGGGCTGCTAAATCTGATGAGAGAAGCAGCCAGTTGGTAACACTGGTTGTGAGCTCAGCCTCCTTGTTTTTACACTTTACACCCACAACTGCAACCCCCGACATGGAGAGAAATCTGCTGTGAAGTTTGTGGATGACACCACCATCTCTGCCTACAATGATGAGAGTTCATTTCAGGAAGAAATCAACAATCTAGCAGGGAACAGCCTACTGCTCAACATCAGCAAAAACAAGGAGCTAACATGGAGCTGAGGTTCAGCAGGTGAGCAGTTTAAAGGTTCTTAGATTCAACGTCCCATAAAAACTTAAATTTGACTCCTGCCACTATATGCATGATTCTCCTCAAATGGAAGCAAAGAACTGAGGAGACTGATGAGAAGTTAACCTTCAGATGCCCAACCACAGACACAGAAAAGAGAGCCAGTAGTGTTAAATTTGATGCTGACATAAAAAATGTTGACAATGAGATTTTCAAACAAAGGATTTTCCTTGAAAAAAAAGTCAGTGAAACAATATAAAGCTGCATCTTTTAAATGATCCCATGCAGATTCTGTCCATTTTAAGTTAGGTATTTCAGAGGTTTATTCCTGCAGACCGATGAATCTAGAAGGAAGGAAGGAGGAAAGGAAGGAAAGTTTTTAGTCATACAGATATATGACCTTCCTGCTGACCAATCAAACATAGCTTCCCTGATGACCTCAGAGCCCCTCCCTGTGTGTGTTCAGTGATGCAGATGATCCACAGATCTGTGGTTGATCTGCTTCTCCCCTCCCCCTCTATACGTCCATTTTCCTCACACACACATGGTCCTTAGTGGTTAGGGGGAGGGGAGAGTGGGTGTAGGTCATTAGTTGGCAGGGTGAAAAGGAGAGCAGGAGGAGCAGCAACACACACACACACAAACACACACACAAACACAGTGGCTACTCAGAACATAATGGCATTCATTCAACCTCACTTCCTCCTCCGGCTGAAAAGAGGATGCATGTTTCTGCCATAATGAGAGTTTAGAAACACAATTCAACTCTTTCTTCATGGTTTGAAACAGTTCTAGTTCTGGTGCTTTTGCAGCTGTTTGGATTATATTTGGAGAAACAAAACTGAGGTTATCCATCCCACAGACTACTGTAGCTCAAGCTGTTAGGGCTGATGAGAGGAGTAATATGGGTGTCCAAACCCCAGACTCCTTCACTCCATCATATACAGAGGTTTAACTACAATGCAGAGAAACTTGCTTGTATCATTCCTTCGGTCACTACAAAAGCATGTAAGCATAAGTGTGGGCCGTCAGAGAATGCCCACAACCCTGTCAACCTTCACTTGTGAACAAGAACCCAAGAACCTTTGGTAGATTGACTGAAAATGTCAAATTAAGGTGAAAATATTGTCTTTTTTCCAGAGTGTATAGCTGTGTTCACATCTCTGTAGGAAATCAACAACATGACTTTAAGTTTGACTTGACATATTTTTTTTTACATAAATAAAAATTACAACAAATATGTTCCCCATCATATTGAAATGAATAATAACTCATGCTTGCTCACTGTGTGAATAATTTACAGAATTTGTATCAGCCGCAGTTTTTTAACCAATCATTCAGTTACACTGCTAACTCTGCCCCTTTCAATCCAGGAGAGGATACTCATACGAACATAGCTCAAACTCCTGCATGTATCTCCTCCTCTGTGGACACAAAGAATGTAAAACAGATTAAGATGCCACTCTCTTCTCTTGGATTGAGAGAGGAGCCGCTCACTAAATTCAGATTAATCTGAAAAATGGGGCAGTGCTGATCTAAACTGCATTGTTACTCATTGTTTATTTTTTTCTTCTACAGTGATTTCATTTTAGCAGAGACCATTTTTACAGCACTGGAATACTCCTAAAGGGTTTTCAAAAAGGTTTTTGCATTTTCAACACGTTATTTCTTTGGATGAGTAAGCTAAGTAACTGTACACTTTCAGGGACATTCCCAAATGTTTGACACAGGATGTCATTTTCAACCTACCAAGTCCTATTCCCATTAATAGAGACCATTTTCAGCCCACTGCATGCAGCATGGAGTTTTGCCATCTTGCTTTTTCACCACTAATGCTAAAGCTAACGCAAGTCACTTGCTCCAGCAATAGCCACTAAGAAACTCCAATTAAGCACTCAACACTGCACCCAGTGTAAGTCAAATACGATGACAGTCTGTTGAGACGAATTTGTGTGTTTGTATCATAATTTTATTAGTCAAACTACAGCTGAATTTCTTTAATTTGTGGCTCTTTTAGGGATAGTTGCAACAGGAAGCTGCTGAACTGTTAAGTTCCTGTTGCTACTAACCCTAGTCAGAGCCACATTAGCATTAGCAAAACAATGGCGAGATGGCAAAACTCCATACTGCATGCAGCGAGCTGAAAATTGTCTCTAACAATAGGAATAGGACTGGGTAGGTCAAAAATGGGGTAATATGTCAAAAATTTGGCAATATCCCTCTAAGTCATGTGAGACCAACTTGACTGGTCTCTTGGTGGCTTTTAAATCTCTTTTTTAACTGTAATTTATTACAAATTGCTCTTAGTTTTATCAGCATTTCTTGTGTAACAGAGGCACATACACAGCTTTTCATCCAAACAACTGTCAGACTGTGTAGTGCTCTGATTTAAAGCGCTTTACATCATTCATCCTCTCACACACTCAAAGCATGGCAGTGAACTCCATACAAAGCACTGACTTAACCACTGGGAGCAATTGGGGTTCAGTGTCTTTCCCAAGGACACTTCAGCATGTGGACGGAAGAAGCCGATGAGTGAATCCAGTTAAAAATAGATGACCTGCTAAACCTGCTCCACAGCCAACCCTGACCAGACCATGAATGGATTATGAAAACTTTATCATACACTTTAGGACAGCATCTGTTAAGTTTTCAAATGAAAATTCCTCATCCATCCATCACATAATCCCAAAAACCTGTCTTCCTGGTTTGCTGTAGCATTGTGTGGTCCTACCTGCTCAATTTATAGAATTGATATTGGGATGTCATCATGCACATGAAATTTGGTTTTCTACTAGGCTAAGTTACAAAAATGTGAAACCTCTATTTTTTTAAAAAAAGGGTAACACTGTAGCATGCATCTGTAATTCATTATGAACATACTTATAACGCATTATGGTGTGTCTATTGTGCTTCAAAATCATAGTTATAAGCAGGGTCAGGTTAATCACAACTGTAACCACCTATAACACCTTGTGTGTTCATAATGTGTTGTAAGGCATTATAGAGACAGGTTTCATAGAAAGAGTTACCAAAAATTACAAGGTGTGATCACAGAAGACTGCCCTTTAAAAAGCAAAAACTGTGCCTGATTTAAATCTAGCCACCCTCCCCTTCAAAGTGGACCTCTTGTGCAGTGATACACTGCTCCTTGCTTGGAATGTTCCCTGGAAGTTCCGTTCTGTAAGGTCTGTTCTGTGTCAACCACCCTTTGAGCTGTGAGTGTGTTTTCATGATGGAGAACCCAACTGCCACAGATCAGGCTATTTGTGCAGAATGTTGTTAGAATGTCACAGTAGTTCTCAGCATTAACAGTATGACACTGAGGGACAAACAAACAGTGCACAACCCCACAAATGTAAAATCACTGCCCTTGGTTCGCCTGCTATGATGCCCCTTCCTCTGTCATGAAGATGGCACTGTGCAGACTGCTGTTTGGTCTCTGTGTGGTAGGAATAGACTGGACTTTTGTCATTGCGACTGTCCCTTACAAAATGTTTAGGTCAGTCCTTGGTCTGTTAACAGAGATCCTTGCAGGCTTCAACACGCTGCAGCTTCTGCTTGTGCATCAGGAAACTGTGAAACGAACACATTGGTCACAAAAATGTGTGCAACTCAGGTGCTGATGCTGATTAAGCAATGTTACAAGAAACACTTACTTACAAAAGTCATTGCTAGAACCAGCTACATGCACATTACTATGTAGCTTCCTGTTCCTGTTCACAACAGGAACTCTCTCTGAACTTTTTGATCACACATCAGAGTAAAACTGGAATACACCTTGTTTGCAGTTAGAGGCTTACTTTTGACAGTTTTACAGATACCTCTTTCACAATGACAGACTGTAGGGAAAATCCTTTTTAGGTGCAAAGGATTTTGTTATTGTAGTAGTACAGCTGGCCACTAGAACAAATTGCCAGCAAGTCGCCTTACGGAGCTCTTTAAAATTTTACACATTAAAGTGTTTAAAGGTCCAAGGTCTGAATGTGCACGTTAGATACATTAATCCCCACCATCATCACACATTTGAAACCCTAAAACAACTCTAGAGCGGCTAAGTCATACCCTCTCTGGAGTACCTCGTGGGACCTTATTTCGGAAAAATTATGAACCGTAGTCAGTGGAGAGGGACAAATTATTTTTTGATCCTGTTTAAATTATACCACCAATCTCAAATATGTTGTTTGTCAATTTAAAAAATAATTTTGCAAATCAAGAAAGTCACAGTTTATCACACAGCTGCTGAAGCATAAGACTTTGAAAATACGTATTTAGAAAGACGACACACCAGTCTCACAAAAAACGTTGTTACTTTGCTGTTTGATGACAAAATTCAACTGTTTTACATGAGAAATTATCTTTTAAATTGCCAACCATCATATGTGTAATTCAGGGCACAAGCCAAATGGGATCAAAAACTAATTTGTCCCTCTCCATTGACTACCGTTCATATTTTTTCAGAATTGAGGTCCCATGGCCCAGAATTAGAGGGGCGTGACTTAGGCACTCTATTGATAATTGAGTTGCATTATGGGTAGTGTAGGTGCCAGAAAAAAAGTAGATTGGATGTACTGTAATAATTAAGATCACATCTGGTTTAGCAGCATTACTTTTATTGTCCATTATGAGTCCGGTAATGTTTGTGGCAGTAGGACACTAAATCTCTTTAAATACATCCACGGACGAGTCAGCTCAACAGTGTCATCTTGAATCTGCCCACCTTTGCATTGGACATGACGCAATCGTGATGGATTGGGAAGTGAGAACACGGTTGAACTTAATGATTTGCCATTTTTTAAATCTTAAATCTGCTAATGATGAAATTCAAAGAAGACTAATGGAGTCATATGTAAAAAACATATATAATGAGATTAGCTCAGTCTTCAGCTGTCCATCCATCCCTCCATCTGTCCATCCGTCCGTCTGTCTGGACACGCAAACATCCATCAGCCCTCTCCCAGTCAGCCAATCGATACCTGATGTCAGGATGAGGTAAGTGATGACTTCAGAGTCATTAAGCGATATGATAGGTTGACACAGTGCCATTAGCAGCTGCTGCTGGAAATGGATGGACCCAAGACACCCTGGGTCGTATTTCACTGGTCTTATTCACACACACACACACACACACACACACATACACACACAGGCCCAGTGAGGATCTCGTATCTACTGCCATATAAATGGATTTTTCCCCTGCAGACCACACAGGGCTGATTCATATCTCTATTGATTTAGATGTGGAGATGAACTGAATGGGATGAAATGAGATTGGCCTCAGAAATAAATGAGAAATTAATCAAATTAATCTCTTCAAGATACACACACAGAAACTGCTACACATATATAGCATATTCCATTGTGACAGAGCGAGATTGCAAGCGTGAAGCTTTAATCTGAAATGAATTATGAGACAATACTGCTGAAATTGTCATGAGTCACCTCTCACAGCTGAAGGTTGTCACAATAAAAACTGTAAAAATGCAGCAGCTGGATGTTTCCAGCAGAGCACTAAGCTGTTTTCACTGCTGACTGGTTCAACTGTTTGTCTTCTATTACTGGAATTTCTCAGTTCGGGAGGAATCAGGACAGAGAACTCATAAACTCAATGTCCACTTCCTGGGCAACCATCATCGTTATCATCATCTTCCGCGCTTTCAAGTGGAAAATGAACATCAATTTCATGAACAAGAAAGTCCAGGTGACGCTGATATTCCTCCAGCAGCTTGAAGCTGGCAAGTGATGGTACACTTCCACACCGCCATCGCTGAGTCCATCCTCACCTCCTCCATCACCGTCTGGTACGCAGCTGCCACTGCCAAGGACAAGGGCAGACTGCAGCATACCATTCGCTCTGCCTGGAAGGAGTTCAGCTAAAATCTGCATTCCCTCCAGGAGCTGTGCTCCTCCAGGACCCTGAGGCTGCAGGTAACAATGTGGCAAGCTTCTCCCACCCCAGACACAAACCTTTGGAGAGACTCGCCTGCAGTTCATCAGGACCAGAACCTCAGGCCACATGAACAGTTTATTTCTCAAGAAGAGAAACAACAGCCAAAGACACCATGAACGTTAGGTCTGCACCACCTAACTCTTTGTCATTACATTAACACATACCTTTTTTTAAAAAATATATTATTATTACTAGAGTACCTGTTTTTCTTGCACACAAGATAGTGATCTGCTATATTCCTACATTGAATACAGTTGAAATATTCTCTGTGGCGTACTTGCAAAAATTAAAATGTACACATTCCTGCATAAACTGTAAGGCTCTATAATTTCAATTACTTATTTTACACATTTTTGTATAGCAGTTCATATTTATTGTCATTTTTCTATTAATGCCCTCTGGCATTGTGCACCAAAACACAATGTCACAATCCTTGTATGTGAAAACAGTGAAACAGTGAAACAGATTCTGGTTCTAATAATTTGCCTTTAACACATACTTGGGTTTTTCTTGTGTATTGTAGTCTGTTTATGTAAAAGTCCAGTATAGGTTTGCACCATATTAATGCAGTGTTTCAGTGGTAGTGTTTCAGATTTTTAAACATATTTTCCTTTGAATGTAGCTATTTGCTGTCTTCATGACATGAAAATCAACATGATGCAAGTGTCAAGTCAAATTTTTTTTCACAGCATTGCACAATGTGACATTGGTTGGTCTTTAGAAATGACATTAGCACCTCTAAAAACATCTTCAGCAGCCAACTGAACCATTCTAGAAAAACATCAAGCCAGGGACTATAGGGATTAGTTTGGTTGGTTCCTTCATATCTCAGCTACTTTTGAATGGACTGACATTACATTTGATTGGGACAGTCATGTTTCCATCAGGATCAAGTGTAATCACTTTAATGATACCCTGCATTTTTCTCTAAATTTAAATTAGTGGTCACTTTGGTGTGACCAATAAATCAAATGACACTCCATCAGCCCTCACAGTGTAACTGTTTTGCCTATGAACAAATGTTAGTATGTTAAAAAATTATGATAGTGAACAATGTGAATACTGTATTATCTACTGTAGATCAGCATATCAGCATCATCATTGTGAATACATCAATATGCTAACAGTAGAATTTAGCTCAAACCACCACTTTGCATGTGTGGCATGGCTATGGACGATATAATTTTTTTTTTATGTCAACAGTTACCTATAAGATATACTATGTGCTGATAATTTTATATTTGTAGAAATGATACCTTGTGTGCCAGTAAAAAATGTAAAAACAGTGATGCTAAATTTCACATTTGAAAGAAAAACCAACGTGAAATTTTAGTCTTTTAGTGAATTTTAATGTGTAAAATTTTAGTGATTATTGCAGTGTGTAGGAAGCAGACACCAAACAACTCATCATACATGCAACATCAGAGCCACTTTGTGTTGTGTTTCTTGTCACTTGTCCAGTATTTACTGTCAGTGCATCAGTCATGACTTTGTGAGTAGAAAGCAGCTGTCCACAGATGGTGAAAGCTGCACACAAAGCACTTAAATTTCTTCACTCTACTCTGTTCTGGTTTATTCTGCAGGACACAATAATGGTAAAGATAAAGAGAGTTTTGAATATTTGTGTGGTGGAATAACAAAACAATGTTACAAAATAGTGACTGAGGCCACAAAACGGCCCTCTGATAAAATTAGTGAGTTATTTAAGTATTTAAAAGTTGGCGAACTGGGTGTCGAGTCTTGATATTACCAATGAGACATTAATAAGTTGCTGCTAATGCAAACAAACATTTCCTACGGCTGCAGCTTCACATTAAAATAACACAACTGGAGAAACGCTGATTTATTTAAAGAAGTAGTCACAAAAAATGCATGCTCGTGTTTGTAAGCTTCACACTTAGGGCTCATCACCAAACATGCTCTCACAAAAAGAAACAGCAGCTATTTTCATAACATTGAAATTTTTCATTATATTGCAGGGAGTTATGGAAAAAGAAGCAGCAGCCACAGTGAGCTGTTCGATGAAGAGCTGCAGCGACTGACTGCAACCTCTGACTTCTCAGCCAGACAGCCACCTCCTTCAGTTTCACTGTTCTCTGCGGTCCGCAGCATAAAATCAGATCAGGGAAATTCTGATCACACTCTACACATTTGTTTTCCTTATCCCAGAAAACTGTTACCCATAAAACTGAACAGCAGTTGCTGTTATTACAAGAAAACACACATTCTGCCAATCAACCAAGACTGATTCATACAGATTACAACTTTAACTTCTGTATTAGAACAAATTTGGAAGCTGGACCTGTTGACATGACACAACATACTACAAGGTGCTTCCACATTTCTCCTTGACTTCTTTAACATAGGAAAAGAGAGAGAGAGAGAGAGCGAGAGAGACAGAGAGACAGAGAGACCCATTTTTAGGTTCATATTTTCTTCTTGGTTACTACTAGAGCAGGTTTACATGCTTTGATACTCAGAAAACTCATCTGATTTCTCATACAGTCGGCTGCAACACCCTGTTTTTTCCAGCGTTTCTGCCTCTGTCTGAGATGCTCTGTTTTAGCTCCTGCCCCGCCTCAAAAGGCTTGCTCTGCTCTGATTGGCCAGTTCAAACACACACCTTCCAGATAAACCTATTGAGAAGCTCAGCACACTGTGACACACTAGTGGTCTGAGATTAAAAAAAAAGTAACTGATGAGAACGGAGCATTCAGAGCCATTAGAAATAGACCGCAGGGATTACTGCTGCATATACTTACCTCATTATTTCCTACTTTGGCATCATTTAAAACTGCAATCCAACTTTATAACATCGTCTATAGGTTGAAAGAGACAGAAAAGCATAATATGTCCCCTTTAAAGAGAAAATGCAAAGAATAAGAAAATTGTGGGAATGGTTAAGAACACAGCGCAAATACACGACAGCACAAAGCAACTTACTTTAATTTACAACTTAATTTAATACAGTATTAAATGTACATGTTTAGTTCTATCTTAACTTTTTTAAACTCTCAGTTATACCAACAAGTGCATTAGTTTCATAAGAAACACCTTCCAAAGTGTACATTGTAATTTTTTGCTGTCAGCCTATACAGAGGTCAGGTTGAGATTTGATTGTGGCACCTAAATAACACGGACAGAAATATTCTAAAAGGCTGTATAATGTGCAATGTAATACTTTTAACAAGACAATATTGCTTTACCCTCGTCTGCACAGCTTTGTGCTTTTTAATTTGAGATACATGAGATGCAGGAAATTCAGTTTAAATTCATTGTCATGATCTGTCAGAATTTTGCGGGTTGTTTTCTTTAGTGGTAATAGCTTCAAACTGTCAGTGGAAGACGATTGCAGGTGATGTCTGATGTGCTCCAACCACACAACCGCCAGGAGAATTGTCAGATGTTTATGATGCCTCCGAGGATGTAGCATCCTTAAATTGCCTGTTAAACTTTTTATTTTCTTTTTGCCTGGTTGCCCATGCAGGACTGTGAGTCATTTATTACTTTTATCCAACCTCTAGTGGTGACCAGCAGGATCCCACGGCTCACCAACAAGCTTGATGCCTTTATGCCTTTACAAAATAAAACCTTAAAGTTTTCCCTCCCAAACTTCTGCCAAATCTGAACTTCAGTCACAGCGAAACTCGAAACATCTAAAATCAAGAAGAGTTTTTTGCTTGTTTTTTGTTATTCAAATTTCATTATTACAACCTGCCCTCAGCTGGAGGAGGACATGAGGCTGAATGAATGACCATTATGTTGTGTGTGTGTGTGTGTGTGTGTGCAGGCTATTGCTGCACTTGCTCTCAATGTCATGTTTCTGCCATTTGTCTCCCTTGGAAACCCTTGGATGCCTCAGAGAGAGAGCGAGTGAAAGAGAGAGAGAGACAGAGAGGGAGGGAGAGAGAGAGAGAAAGAGAGAGAGAGCGAGAGAGAGAAAGCAAACAGAAGGACATCTGGACCTGTCTCTTTTTATCTCCGCTCCTTTTTCTTTTTCTTCGTTTCTCCTCCATTATTCTCCTCCTCACTTATTCTCCTCTCCTCCTTCAAACCCCCTCTGTCTTCTTCATCTCTTCTCTCCCTCCCTCCCTTTTTATTTCTTTCTCCTCCCTTTTTTACCCCCCCTCCCCCATTCTCTGTCACCCTCTGGGGGCTATCAATCATGGTAGCTGTGACGGCGGCCAGGCTGTAGGTGGTCATGCCGACGGCAGATGGCTCTTTATCGCTGCAGCCCTGGCCTCTCCATGACAACCACAGAGAGCAGGAAGTGACACATCCAGCCGAGTGGAGAGAGATTCATCTGGACAGGAGATATGAGAGCATTCACACACACACACGCACACACACACACATACAGACACACACACACATACATAGCATATGCATACACACACGCATGCACATGCACGCACAGGGAAGAGTAACAAGGATGAAAGGATGAGGATAAGAGAGAGACCCACAGAGCTCCCACTGTATGGTTGTTGAAGCTAATCTAATTTATCATATTTCACTTTATTGTATTTTATGTTAATTTTAATGCTGTAGAATTCATATCAAAGGATTGAAGTGTTTATTAACCCTTTGGTTTTTTTTCTCTTTTTTTATTGGCTCTATGTCCTCACTGGATAACTGCTTTGTGTTCTGTTTGTTATCCTTGAATTAAAAGAAAAAAGAAAGAAAAATCTGTTGTCTGCTCTACAATCAAAACCCACAACAAGCATATTTTCACATTTGATTTTATCAGTACCTAACACTGTCCTGACATGTTTTCTGTATTTCTGTGTCTCTACAGTTCAGCTGTTAGATGAAAGTTAGCAGAATTTTTTAAAGCTGCAAAATAACAGTTTTAATGTGGAGTGAACTCTTCTTTTAAAGCTGCACTTATTATTCTGTATTTACTTTAAGGCACCTTAAAGTAACAGTGACATATTGTGAACTATTAGTTTGTTTTGTGTCTCTTTGCAGTGCTTTTGTTTCCCTTGTCAAACGTCTCTTTTTGGGATTTTTGCATCTCTGTTTTTGTGTCCCTTCATAGTCTTTAAAAATTTTTTAATGTTGTTTAGGTCTCTCTCTCATCATTGTGCATCCCTTTGTGGTAGTTTACATCTCTTTGTAATCATTTTACATCTCGCGGTTCTTTGTCTTCCCTAGTGGACACTTTTGATCTATTTGTGGTGCGATGCAAAACCTGTTGATCAAAAGCAATTTAGGGTTCAGTGTCTTGCCCAAAGACAGTCATGTATGGATAAGAGGAGCTCTGTGACACCGAGAAATAAAATACACCTGGCAGTATATTCTTGGATATGCACAATATAATGGACTTTTAAGAATGGGGTAAAAGCACTACTTCATCGATATCGTATTGCATTTCCGTATTGCCTGGGGAGTCCCAAGAGACACATCATTGTTCATTTGTGTATAGGAAAGGCTTTGCGTTCAAGTGGTTACTGCAAAATATTTCTGCAAAATATCTCTAAAATATTACTAGAATATTGAATCAGATGCCCAGTCACAAATAACCCTGATGACATCATCAGGGTTATTTTTCAAGGTTTGCAACTCTTTGTATGTTTAGATACAATAATTCAATTTTCTGTAACAGGGTTTCTATCATGAAGGAACTGATATTCACTGTAAATTGGTAAACTTGGTGGACTGTTCCATTAATAACGTTTTTTAAATTTGATATCTCTATTTGAAGATCTGGATTATCATCAACATGATGTACAATGTGTTGGACAAAAGGCAGGATATTCACTAATCTGGGCAAATTCATTACAAGTTAGCTGGCAGCACAACAGCCTGGCAAGACAGCGAGCTGTGATATAGATACAGAGAGAGACATGATGCCAGCAGAGCAGCCTCTGACTGAAAAGCCTTCAGAAACAAAGGCAGGCTTTGTCCCAATACTGCAGTTTTGCTTAGTTGCTCTGCATATTGAGATAATTGAAAAAACAGTGCCATCAGCCCTGAGGAGTGTATTTAGTGCACACTGACTTGTGGTGACTTTAGATGAGTAAGTTTTGTCTATTTGACCTCAACACCATTATTTAATCAGAGCTTCAATATGTTACACAAAAGTGATATGTAAATTTAAGGTTAATATTGTGTGTATACAGCCAGTTGGAAATCAAAGGAAAATCCTGAATAAAAAGGTGGAGAAACACAACAAATGCAGAAATGCAGTTGTCCAACACAGAGCAGTTAGCAAGTGACATCCAGTCATGCTCTGTGGCATGTTTAAACTGCTGAGCAGATCAGTTGATAACGAATTTGCATCAAGATGGCAAAAGGAGAAGATGTATCGGAATGGTAAATGTAGTTAGAATCTTTTATTTATGTTGTTTGTTAGTGTGTTGTAACTGGCAGTGGCTGACACAGCATCAGTGGTTGTGCTATGCAAACTCTCAGGTCTGACATGTTTGCTGCTCTGCATTGGAGATTTCAGGTTTCTTTGCCGACAATTGGCTTTTGTGAAACTTAGCTTGTCTGGTGTATGTCTGTATTAAAGATTTTAGGAAAATGCAAGGACATTTCCCCTTTCAGTGGAGGAATGTGAAAACTCCTCTCTGGTGACACAGCAAAGGCCACAAGGACAGGGACACTTTGACATGCAAGCTGGAGGTGTCAGGGATCAAACCCCCGACCTTTGATAAGGGGAAAACTCGCTCTACTTTACAGGGTGAACAACTTCAATATGTGGAGACAAAAAATTTAGCAACTCATCCTCAGGCCACTGAGAATGTCGATGCAGGGGGTGACTGTGTCAGCAAGAACAGTCTATAAAGTGATACAGTGCACGAATGCACATTTGAAAGTTAAAAAAGGGAACTGGTCAGGTGAGCCTGGTCAGTGGGTGAGTTATGTGTGGCTTCCACCAATGAACGATACAGGCCTGGATGCTTGACCCCTACAGTGAGGAGATCCAGTGGCTTTGTTATGTTGTGGGGGGGCTTTTTGCTAGCGTGGTGTGGGTTGACTTGTCCCCTTAGTGGAACAGTCACTGCAAATTATTACACTCTTCAGCTTTAGACCAGCCCCTAGTTATGCTGCTATAGGCTTAGACTGTCGGGGACCTCTCATGATGCACTGAGCTCCTCACTCTTCCTCTCTCTCTCTCTCTCTCTCTCTCTCACTCCATCTGTATACATTCATATCCATTAATGCATGTTACTAACTTCACTTCTTCCCC
>JAQFJA010000004.1:1669831-1684394 GCA_029874485.1 Naso brachycentron
AAAAAAAAAAAAAAAAAAAAAGGGTTTAGTTTGGTTAAAGCTATGTTTGCACTTTAATCTCACTAGGGAATAGGGAAAAAAAGAAAAAAATGTTAATAATCCCTTTGTCTTTTGAAGTTAAAAAAATAAAAAATAAAATCAAAAATCAAATGTGGGATTAAAAAAAAAAGGATTTTATTTTATTCTATTGTATTTCATTTTAGGCCATATTAACCAGCCCTACCTGAGGCTGGCAGGGACTCTACAGTTTCTCTGACACTTTTCAGGACAGAGTTCTCAACCGTTGTCAAATGCAATAGGTAGTGTTTTATAAATACAAACTGGAGATTTGCATTATAAGCTAGAGGCAAGGCATTGTTTGTGGATTGTACCTGCAGGTCGTTCTGAGGGTTCCAGTCAGAGTCAAAGATGATGCAGGTATCTGCTGCAGTCAAGTTGATACCTAGTCCTCCTGCTCTCGTACACAGCAGGAAGACAAAGCGATCTGAGTCTGGTCTGGAGAACCGGTCGATAGCTGCCTGCCGCAGGTTACCACGAACTCTCCCGTCTATACGTTCATAAGGATATCTGGACACCGAGTGGGAGGAAAGGTTTGTTATCTTACGAAGTCAACATCACATTGCCATCATTCTCACAAGAGTCATCACTGTACTAATGATTTTACAACTTCAATGAAGTGGCACATCTTCTCATGAGAGTCTCACATTCTGCCAGTTAAACTCTCATTTATATCATATCAATCATCTGTTTAGATTATTGACTTTAAAGTCAGGAATGTAAAGTAGCTGTGAAAATTAAAGTGTGTCACATTTAGTGACTCAAGCTGTTATTTCAATGTATCACATACATATTCATACAAGAGTAAATTACGTCTGCTGCCAAGTTACAACTTTGACAATAACATTTCTTTTTGAGATCATTTAAGTTTGAATTTAAAAGATCTTACATAACTAACGTTAATTTTCTGTCTTCTCACCGTTTCTGGATGAGATAGTCCTCCAGGATGTCAAGACAGCGGACCATCTGACTGAACACGAGGACTCGGTGTCCGCCAGCCTTCAGTTTGGGCAGCAGCTTGTCTATAAGCACCAGCTTGCCAGCGGCCTGGATCATGGCTTGGAGCGCCATATCTGGTATGTCCGCCCCATGTGAGTCCCTAAACTCCTCTGCTATCTTCTCTTCCGCTCCTGGACAAGGAAAAACAATTAAAATTCACCATGAAATTTGGAACCTTTAGGTTTGGTTTGCAGAATCTTAATACTTCACAGCTTAATTTTGGAGTGTGTGTTTACCGTTAATGAGGTAGGGGTGGTTGCAACATTTCCTCAGCTCCATCATAGTGTTGAGGAGGTTGGGGACACTAGATCCTCCACCCCCTCCTCCTCCTCCTGCACCTCCTTTGGACAGGAAAGAGAAATTCTTCTCCAAAATGGCCCGATAGTATTTCTTCTGGATGTTGGTCAGTTCCACCTGAACACAAAGTTGATTCAATCAATTTTTCCTTTTTTTTCAATCACTTCACAATAAAGGGGCCAGACTTCAGTGGACGCTGACAGGTGGATGTTTGTGTTAACTGAGTTCAGTGAATGTTTTAGTTTGAAAGGAGAATGTTTCTGAGACATCTATGATGAGATTTAGTCTTACCTCAATGATGGTCTCCTCCTTGGGGGCCAGGTTCTTCTCCACATCCTCCTTTAGTCTTCTCAACATCATGGGCTTCAAAATGCCCTGAAGTTTCTGAACCTGAGACACACGCAGACACCATATGAACATTTAATTCACTGGAGAATTTATAAATGAGGAAAGTTTGTCAGATTGAGTTATCAATTTACCTGCTCTTCAGTCTTAAGGTCTCCAAATTCAGTCATAAATGTCTGTTCTGACGGGAATCGCTCAGGCTCCAGAAAGTTGAGTAAGCTAAAAAGCTCCTCCACCGTGTTCTGGAGAGGAGTTCCTGTCAACAGAACTTTGTGCTCCTAAAGGAGAGGGGAAGAAACATTTAGAGATCCTAAAATGGAAAACGATAAGTCCTCAGGACCTCAAAACTCAAAGAGGACAGATAGTAGGGACAGTATCAAAGTATTAATATGGCACAGATATTTGATTTTGTCGAACTCTAACTGATACAGAAAGCATCACAAGTCTCTATTTTTTTAAAACTCTAAAAACCTGATAGATTGCAACAAACAGCCTCCTCTGAACTCATCCTTTCCTCTTCCCATAGCCACCACTCACCATGTCCATCATTTTGAGTCCTTCCAGTAGTTTGCAATTTCGGTTTTTGAGGCGGTGGGCCTCGTCTATCACCACACAGCGCCACGGCACGCTGCGAAGCTCTGGACAGTCCGCCAGAATCATCTCAAAGGTTGTTATCACTGCATGGAACCGATAGACTCCCTTCATTATCTTACCCTGAGGGAGGAAAAAAATACAAAGAACAAAGGAAGAGTGGAGGTCAGTAAGAATGATCTGAAATGTCTCCTATCATCTACCACTGTGGAGAAGAGAGAAGACTTGACCTTTAAGTTTAAGGTAAAAGTTATGGACGCTGGGCCACAACAGCTTCACAGATTTGTAAGGAAAAAGCCAAAATAAACTTTGAAATGGAAGCTCAAGATGAAGTTGACTTGTGATAGTCCTACAATCCAGTGCTATGACATGGTCACTTATTTCCCCCCCGATTTTTATCCTGTGTTCTTTATTCAAACTTTGTCAAATACATAAACAGCACCCTTGTGTTATCCAACTATGTGAGCTATTTAAGTCGTGTAAACTGGGAGTGCTCTGTGTATGTCCTTTCTGTATGTAGTGAATCAGACAGTACCGGAGAAAAGGACACAATGTCCATGCGACCTTGAGGATTACCTCAGACTGGATTAGAAGCAAGCAGCTACCACAGCTTATTTTTTTACACAGGCTCGCTGAGGCAAGGGTTACACTGGAGATGTTAGTCGCACTGTACAATCGAAGCTTACAGCTACAAGACTGTAAAGAGCTTATACAGCAGAGAAGCACTGTCCATCCCCAGCTGGCTGAGGAGGGGTTCAGATCTGCTGACTGTCTCACAAAACAGCATCTGACTCATTCCTTCAGTCTACTGTGCAGCTACAGCGTCCTCATCCTCGTTTTCTCATCAAGAAAGATGAGAGGATGAACTGCCTGCATGATTCTTCTTTACTGAGGACAGTTCACAGTCTGTTTCGTTTGTCTGTTTCTAATCCACACTAAGCGGGCTGTTGTGGAGACACCCTGTAGACTGCAGAAAACACAGTCTAATTCAGAAAAATTAGTTAACTGCTTATTTTATAGGGGAATGTTTATGAAGAAAGGCTGAAAAAAGACTTTCTGAAGTGGGCAAATTCTTCAAGATTCTTCAGCTAAATCACACCCAACAGCAGGGCAACAGTAGGGCTGTGTACTGGCAAGAATCTGACGATACAAAACGTAGCACGATACTGAGGCTACAAAACGATATACTGTGATACATTTCAATTTTTTTCAATCTTGTTTCAGGAAAACTATCATGGTATAAGCATTACACTATCCATAAAATTTAAGTAAAAATAATATATATTTTTTTTGTGCAATCTGAAATATCATACCAATAGTTATTGTGCAGTAGCTGTGGGGGGTCTAATCAAACTAAATGAACCACTGCCACCAATCTTTGCATGAAAATTATTAATTAAAAATCAGTACAGTGTTTTGAGAATCCAAACAATATTGCAAAACATAATGCTGTCATATTGATGATCTGAAGGGAACCACGGTGCTCTCTCCGCACCAAGACTGTTTGTCGCAACCGATGTATTTTATTTCATTTTAATTTTTGTTTATTTATTTATTTTTTTTAAATGTTGGACTGATGTGATAGACGTTCTGGGACCATTCTGTTTTCTGTTGTGTGTGTTTGTTTTGTGGTGTTTACGGTTGTTCTGTTTCAACTGCTTTTGTGGTTGTGGTTGTTGTTTAACTTCCTTGGACCCCCACTCAAAAGATTTAAGTAGCTTACTCGGGGTGTCCTTTTCGCACATCATGTCTTCTATGCTTAACTTGTTTTGATTGACTGACTCAAAAATTTTGATGTGTGAATGAATAAATACAGAAATACGGATATGAATCAATTTTCTCTTACACTCCTAACCAGCAGTCTCTGATAGCTCTAAGTTAATGTGATGCCTGTTACCACTCCAAGTATCCTTTTTACGTGTCTATGCAATCTTTTGTCATTTACAAATAAATATTTTATGATGTATTTTGTTTCACAGCCAACAATTTAACTACACTTTGCTCAGCATCTTTTCTTTTTGACTAAGATCAGGTGGAGGTCGAACATAAGACGTAGTGAAAGAACAAAAAAAACCCCAACCAAACAAACAAACAAACAAAAAAAAAGCACTCTGAGTGCTGATCTTGCTTTGCCATGTTCAGTGTTCATTTATCTCTTAGACAAAAATGATCAGTATAACAAAATCCCTCTTTCTTTCATGTGAGTTATTACATAGAGTGCAGTGTAGGCAGTGCAAGTTTAAAAAGTATTGTGATATTCTATGATAATATTACTCAAAGCACTGCTGTTGAATATACCTGCTCCATCCTTAATTAGTTTTCTTCAGTGGTCAAGGTCAAGTTTGTTTATAGAGCACATTTAAAGACAACAGCAATTGACAAAAGTGCTGAACAAGATAAAGTATCAAAGCAATACAATCAACAGATAAAACAGCAAAAATAGAAAAATAAAAAGTGGATTGGATTCATAGAGAAATTACACCAAAATAACAAGGGGCAGTGGATTGATCCTGTTAACAGTTCTTTGCTGAACCAACTGCAGCTAGTAACATTCCATATAAGAGAGATGAGCAGCCCGGTCTCATTCTGTTTACCTGTTCATCTCTGTAGTACATCTCATAGGCCTGGATGGTCTTGCGGCTGGCCTGGCTGCCGTGATAGACCACTGCGTTGAGCTCGGTCCAGGTCCTGAACTCCCTCTCCCAGTTGGGAATAGTGGAAAGTGGGGCGATGACCAGGAATGGCCCCTCAATGCCCTTCATGTAAATCTCATAGAGGAATGTAATGGACTGGATGGTCTTTCCCAGACCCATTTCATCAGCCAAGATACAGTTACGTCTGTGAAGTGATGAGGACAGAGTGAATGAAAGGCAAATAACAGATGGACTGAACGTTGGATCTGCATTTTACATTGTATTTTAGTGTCACAAAACTGGTAAACACTGTAACATCTACATGGATGTACCAAAGAGCGCTCCCCTCTGTGGCTCTGATATGAAAGTCCATCATTTCAACATGAACATGCTGATCTAATTCCATGATGTCGACTTTTCCTTTTTGGTTTATTACTGCTGCTTTTTTAAAAGGGTTGAGCCGCTCTGTTTTCCACTCAAGTGATCTGATGTGAAAAACATGTCACAAGTTGGAAAGTATTTGCTGAAAAAGTTACAAGTGTTTTGACTGGATTCCTTAAATTTTTCCACCTCTGATTACTTCATTGATATTCCTGAAAATCCATGACTAGTATTGACCTACAAACAGTAAGACAGGAGGCCCATGAAAGAATAACAGACAAAACATTCACAATTACTGAAGAAAGAGGAGGATCTTTCTAAAAAAAACACCAATGAATAGGCTCACAAGAAAGGCTTCCATCTCAATTATCACCTATGATAACACATGTGGGCGGTGTCTGTATATGCAGACTCTGCCCTCTGCCTGTATTTTCTTAAATTGCCATGTTGAGGACGATTCTAAGCGTCAGCCTTTGGGTGGTGGTTTTGTGGCCCCCAGCCAATAACAGCACAGGGTATAAGGGCACCGCTTTGCTACTGGGCACCAGATTATAAGCATGTGTGTATCAAGGAGCCCATAAGCCAGTGAGGACCAGTGAGGGCCAACTCTGATGAGTGCTTACAAACTGCGACCAACAAATCCAAATCATTCTGCCTTTCAGTTTAGCTACAATCTTCTATTTGTGCTAGTGAATGATGATGTTTGTCTAAAGACTCGTGTGCTACTATCAGAGCATACATTTTACTCATCGATGGCACCGGTGGAAATGCTACAGGGCCAGTAAAGCCCTGTTTCTATCAAGCAGCACAGCACAATTCAGTACACTTCGGTACTCGTCGGAACAGTAAACCCTGATCTGACCTGGTTTCCACCACTGACTGTGACCTTACTTGGCAGGTGGAGCATATGTCTGAAACAACAGTCACATCAGCTACAAAGGTATCATGACATCATACCTGACTAAATAATCTCAACTCAATTCTTCACTTAAAATGCTTTAAAAAAAAAAAAAAAAAAAAAAAGGTACTGACAGAGACTCAGTAAATTATGTTGTTTAGTCTGTAATGCGGCCGCAATAAAAATCCAAATTGTTATGTAGCTTAGTAAAAAGAAGCTAAATTAGACTGATTCATACTAATTTATCTATTTTATTGAAACGTGCTGCTATCTGTTTGTACAGAGCCTCAGACGCAGCGGCATTGTTCTGTATTAACTGTAACGTTGCATTCAAACAAACCAAGGTAGCAGCTACAATTCTAGATTTTATCTGTGATTTTTTTTCCCCTATGAAATTATATTACATTTTGAAATGCAGAAATATTACGGCCAGCGTTTTATCTTTAAAAAGCTGTGCAGATCATCAGTTCATCTGTTGATTTTATCTCCATGGTGACGAAACAAAGCTGTGCGAGATGACTGGCTGGTCGCATACGATGAGCGGCGGCTCCTCACAAGTCTGAAAGCTTTGTGACAGGTTTACAAACGGGCGTTGATTGGAAAAACTAACTACTTATAAGGAATCAATGTTGTTACATTCTTGCCTAAGAAAAAAAAACAACCAAACCCCCCCAAAAACTTACTAAAATTTTAAATTAAGTCTCTTACTATAAAGTTTCTTATGAAGACACTTAAAAACAGCTTTTTCCTGCTCACAGTCATTTGACTGCCGTGTGTGTAGCTCCACCTTTTGTTTCTGTATCGGTGTGTTGGTACCCAAATTGAAATGTGCCAAAAGATCAGCTGTTTTAAAGCCATCCACAACTTTTGACAATGGAAACGCAAAAACTGCGTGCTGTACTGTACTGCTGTACTTTAATGTCTTTTTTTAATGCCCACTAAGATTATCAAATGAGATGCTATCACATGAACAGGCTGGCAGTAGCAGTTAGGCACTCATTCCAAAAAAATAACGTTAACAGTGACTTACGAGTTGTACCAGTTGAAGGTTAGCCAGTTGAGGCCTTCCAGCTGGTATTCCCTGAGTGCGTTGCCGTTTCTGTATTCCCTGGAGCCCTCCAGCTTTTTCCATTCGGCAGCAGGAGGCCGATCCTAGATAAAAATAATAATAATAATAATAGGGGTTATTAAATGACACCGAGGCTTAGTAATTGTTATTAAACTAAGTGTAACAATGTAGAGATTGGAAAGTTTGTAGATTGGTTTGAATGGGGTTTAACAGACATGTCGTTTCAAATGAAACGAGATTTAACCTCTGAAAAGACGAATGTGAGCCACAAATAGTTTTAGAGATGTTTTGTGTTAGTCTGCGTGCCCTCAAGCAACACTGTTAGTGTGTAACAGTGTTGTAGTATAAAACAAACAAGAAAAAATCAAATAGTGCTTCTGTATATTGGAGCATTTCTTCCTTCAGAACAAACAGTAGGCAGCAGTTAAGAAGACGGACACACAGAGAGAAAGGAGTGATGGATGGAACAACCACAGCCAGTCAGCTGCTTCTGTTCAGCATTAAACACACTGTTAGTGGTTTGGCCTGGCCACAAGAGCAGGGCGTGTGTGTGTGAGTGTGTAAGACCACAAGAACGTGGCCCTGTGGAGAGCAGTTAAGGGAGCTGTAAATCTGGAGGAGGAAGGAGCAGGCAGCAGGCCAACACTCACAAAAACACACACGCGTGCACACACATGCACACACGCCTACTGGAAGGAGGCTAGGAGACAGGCAGTAACCAATGAATTCATGAACACATGCAGAGCTACTTGCCACTCTCTTAGTGTTGGGTTTGCGTGCAGCGATGCGTTCATATTCCTCTATCTTGGACTGGTCGATGTCAGCCTTCAGCTCCCAGGTGGAGTCTTCGTAAGGCAAACTGCACCATTTCACCAGATATAAGGTCACCGTCTGCACATGCACAAATACACACAGAAACAGGAGGGAGCGTTTGGTGAGTGTGTGTGTGTGTGTGTGGACAGGGAGAGGCTCCAACCCATGAAAGATGACAGGGGGAGATCAAAGCACCTCTCCGTTTTCATCTGTGCTCTCTGAAACGTCCAGGACGCGGTCCACCTCCACATAGTCCGGGTTAAAAGGCTCATCATCCATCTGGAGAGAAAGCAAGTGGAGTTTCACTGTCAGAAGCAGGCAGAAGCTTTTAGGATGCCTTGGTTTACTAATATTAGGGTGAAACCAGATGATTTTATTTTCACAGTGTATGACTGAGAAAGAAATTTTATGTAATTTGTGCATTTTCCATTACAGTGTTTAATTTGTCTAATTTCCCATCCAAAAAGGCAAAAGTGCTTAAACTATTTGGAGTTATGGCAATCTCTTCGATCACTGTACGTTTATGTACAAGTTAAACTTATCGTCTTAGCGTCTGTGCAAAGCTGTTATGAATCAACTTTAATTATATCTGTCTATAAATACTCGATCATGGCTTATAAAAGAAAAATAAATCTTTATCAGCCTGAAAATTCTCAGCAGTGAGCAGTTATAATCCAGAGCAGTTACCATAAAGCAGTGTAAGGTGAGGGCCCGTTGACAGGCTAGCATAGAGCTTACAACTTACCTCTGTTATGAAGTTGTTGAGTTGTTGCTTGGCTTTAAACCTCTTGACCTTCTGGTGTATTCTCTTGTCCTTTTCCAGCTCCTCGAGATCCGCCCAGCGACAGTGGAGGTATGAACTGTGACACAAGAGACAAAAAGACAGTAAGTGAATTAAATCACACAAGTCAAAGACAGAAAGTACAGGAACACTGCAACAGACTCAGCAACGGTCATCCTTGTTTACTGTGAGGCTGGTGTTTGTTTACCAAGATGAGTGGATGCAAAATGATCAGGTGTAAAACTGGAAACAAAAAGGTTTGTTATGTGCACAGTGTTGTGGTGTGGAGCTGCTGAGTGCTTCCTCAGCATCAGAAGTTTTTTCTTGCCACTGTTGCCAGGTACTTGCTCATGTCAGAATTTCTTTCAATTTTTGGATTTTAATAAATTTAATGCAATTTAATTATAGACCTACTCTGTATGTGAAGTGTCTTGAGTTTACTTTGTTGTGATCTGGTGCTATACCAATAAAATTGACTTGACTTCCTTAACATTCAAAGAAGCGGTTCACAGTCAAACTATGAGCAGCAAGCCAGATGCTAGGTAGACACAGACACAGACTGTCTACAGATCCTACAACTAGCCAATGTCTCAAGTCCTACAGATCATATCAAAAAACATATAAAGACCTGAAGCCAAAGTGCCATGCATTAAAAAGCATTAAGAATGCCCTAACAAAGCTGTAGCATCAAAGTATTTACATGTACAACAATGCAAATGAAAGATGGATGGAGCCCTGTCGCTTCAAGTTTTACGTATGGAACAAGTCAAACTGACGGCCTTCACAGGGCAAACAGGCTAAGGGCGCACTCACACTTGGCCCTGTCGTCCCGTGCCGAAGCACAAATGTCCCCCCTCCCCTCTCCCCCGCTGGACTGCACTCACATCGCTCCAGTCTAACTGCGCCTGAGCACGCTTGAGCTTCCTGATCTACAGAGCGCAACCTGTATTTTTACCCACATTTTTTTCATCTTTTAATAACATTTTTAAATTGTTCTCCAGTTCCCGCGATCTACAAGACAGTTGCAGATTTTTCCACTACTTTTTATGCGGACTCTGTCTGCTGCTGTCTGCCTGAATTTAAGGTGAATCCTCCACAAACAGTCACAATTATGTCGGCGCTCTGTGCTTGTCCTCATGCACGTGCATCTGTACCGTACTGAAGTCCACCTCTTCCAACTGTGCCAGGGCTGACAAAGCGTGCTGTGCTTGAGTACAGAACGGAGCGCTCACACTAGTCAAACAAACTGGACTCTAGGGGTCAAACACGGTATGGATTGCCTAGTGTGAGTGCGCCCTAAATGTCCACCGGTGCAGCACCTGTGTAACTCTCTGGTTGTATGCATTTATTTTTGGGAACGTGTTATTTCACTGCTAACTGGGTGACAAGTAAAGCTGAAATTATTACAGAATCCAGAAAATTACTCTATTACTAAATTTTGAGGTTTCCTTCAAGATTTCAGTGACTTTTAAGGAAAATTGTAAAAATTTCACTTGCTTCAGTCTTTTATCTGTGATTTTCCTTTTTTAATAAAATGACAGTTAGTGAAATATAACAGTTTTGGACTGTCGATCGACTGAACCTTGACTAACTGTGACTAAATGATTCTTTAGTTAATGCAGACATTATTATTAGTTGCAGTGTTAGTCTAAAGTCTGACTATCATATAGTATATTTATGGATTTTATTATGGACTTGGATCAACAAGCAGCAGCTGACTGCCAGGTGTAAACAATTTGGTGAACTGACAATATTTTAACAGTTCCATGTATCTGCTGCTGTATGTAAGCTGCTGACATTTTAAGAGGAGGAAATTCACCTTTCAGTACAGAAAATGCTACATTTGTTTTTGGAGGAAATGTGTACATGGTATTAAACTTAGTGCTGTGTTAACTTAAAGCTTCTTTATGCCTGTAATCAGGTTTGGTCAGTGTTCACTGTTCTACCTTGCACAGGATTTTTTTTTTGGTACTCTTTTGCTTACTTTTGTACAGATGACATTCAAAAGAAATGAAGCAGGTGTGGTTTAAGATGGTGGAGAGCCACTGAAATGTGTTTTTATGTGTGCTTTACTTTTATTTTGGAGGACCCCCTAGAAAACAAAAATGGTGCATCTCAAGGGGTTTATCCTCACATTGAAATTTATAATAAATTTTAGCTGGGGAAACTTTTGCCTTGTATGTTCATTGTTACATTCTGTGATAATCATCATGTAAAAGGAGCCTGTAGACTTTGTTAAAACGTTTGGTTAACCAGATGTAAGACCACATTTGCAAGTCATGTGGTAAAATCTGTGTATTTGACATGCAGCGTAAAATCTCATTTACAAAAGCATTTTTTGCTATCCAAGCTGAAACTCGTTTAAGTCTGCATAAACAAATTAAATGTGTGTTGGCTGAATAAATGACAACTATGAGTCAAGCTCCACATAAATACCACGTGTTAAGCGTTATGATAAAATCCCACTGTAGTACGACCTCTTTCATGTCAGTGATGTGATCTGCAGCACAAATGAGTCACATTGTTGTAAAATAAACTGAACAAGGCTTTCAGGTTCAATATACGGAGCTTTTCATTCTTATGGACCCATAGAAACCATGGTGTGTGTGTTGAAAATAAGTCAAAAAAAGAGGGGAAGCCCTGCTGTGAGAGACAAAAGAAGCAGAGAGGGAAAATAAAAATGGCATGTTACTCACAAGCCCTTGAACTTGACGTAGAACTCCTCCACCTCCACTTCATTCCCCGTCTCCAGCTGAAAAGAGAAAAAACGCTCAATATTGACGGCAAATATAGCAACTGCCTGGTGAAAGAACAGAAGAGGCTTGTCATTGTTATACAACATGTAGATGAATACATGAAGTGGCACAAAAGGAGTCTGCACACCAGTTTCCAAAATTATGTCAGTCAACGCTGAATCTCATTCTGCTTGACGTCCTAACACTGAGGCAAAGTAGTGTTTCATTCATACTCAGTCTCTCAGCTAGTTTCTGGTTTGGGTGCAACATAAAGGTCAAACATGTAAGAATGAGGAGAAGTGAGCACAATTTTTAACAGTTAAATGGGTTTTTGGGGAAAATATATAGGAACAAATTAAGCTTCTAATCTAGAAATGGATTAATCGTTATAGTGTGTGAAAGGGGAAATACCAAAACAGTAGCTCTTTCAAGTGCAGCCGTCCACTTCCATTCACCATTACTACTGTAACACACACACACACACACACACCCTCCACCATGCTGCTACTACTGTAATGCCATGAATCATCAATCACACACACACAGCCTGAGGAAACGCTAGCTTGGCGTCTGGCGTAGCTAGCATTGTGGTTTTGGCTGTGTGCCAAGCCCGGGGTCAACTCTGAATGGAGCTGTGAGGGTGTGTGTGTGTGTGTGTGTATTTGTGTGTAGGTGGGGGGTAACCCATTGGCAGCTGGCTAGCTAAGGAGAGTTGGCTGGTGACTTTATATGCGTGCATGTGCTGGCTCAGGGATGAGCTTTCTTTAGACGAGCCGTCGAAAACAAAGCCGGATTGAGACACACATGCACTCACACACATGCACACGCACACAGTTGATCAGATACACACACACACACACACACATCCTCTTGCACACTTACAGCTCCAAGCACACATACAAACTGAAATACAAGAAATCTTGTCTCCACTTACCAAATGAATATACACCGTCTGAGCTCTGTGTGTCTGGGTGTGTGTGTGTGTGTGTGTGTGTGTGTGTGTGTATATATGTGTGTGTGTGTGTGTGTGTGTGTGTGTGTGTGTGTGTATAATCTGCTTAGACCAGCTGTGGAGCGGCTAATCAGATGACGTAAACCATGACTTAGGCCAATGTGTCTTGTGTGCGTGTCTTTGTATATTGTGCTAGTGTGTGTGTGTGTGTGTGTGTGTGTGTGCGCGCGCGTGCGTGCATGCTCGCATGTGAGAAAGAGAGTCTCTGTATCTCACCTGTTTGTTGGTGCAGCGCATGCCCATGATCTTCTCCACAACAGGCCCCTCAGCCTCAGCCACATCCTGGAAACACACATACAACTCCATCTCAGGTCATATTACATAACTTTAAAAACCATTAATCACTTTGCTGTGATTTTTGCTGACAACTTTCTCAGTGAAAGTTGAGGTTCGCACTTTACACGACCAATCACTGACAGTGGGGTCACATATTACAAGATCTTTTATCAAGGGGAATCCCCGATGAGTCTGTCTGCTCTCCAAACTAAGTTTTGTCACACAACAAATGACATGGTCCAAGCTGTTTGAGTGTTGATTTGCAGCAAAACAACAACAACAAGGAAGTAAAGAATAAGGGTGCGAAAGTGGATTGGGGGCACAGGTAGAAAGAACTCTCTGTTCTGCAGAGAAAGTTCCATGAGTTCAGGGTGGGAGATGTCGATAAAAGCTTTCATTATGGAATGGGCAATTACAAATTTGACCATTTATATATTGTGATTTTGTATAAACTATGAGGATATATGTACAGATTGGAATGTCTGCTGCCACAAAAATGACAAAAATATCAGCCTAACTACAACCTAACATAACAAGAGATGGCTGAGAAATGGACACCTCAGGATGAATCTGCCACACTTAAAACTTTCTGTATACAAAATCATATTCAGCTCTACCATGTCTTAAAATGACACTTCACCACAAAATCACAATTACATGTTTACCCGTAGCGCTTTTTATCAATATACAGTACATTTCCACCACAGGAACTTTTACTCAAGAACTAGAAACTTTTCGAGGAAATCTGTGCATTTTGACCGCAGCAACCAGTCTAAATTTAGTTCCTGGGTATTTGATTTACCCCCAGAAAAGTCAATGCTAGGGGTGTAGTACTTTCCAAACCAGTGCTGAAGAATTCTAATTTGTCAATTGCAGCGTTTTATTTCACCCGCCAAGTTTAAGAGTCTACAGCTGCAAGCTCACTACTGTTTATTTTTGCATGGTGCTTCAACATTGTTTTCGTGCTTTGTGATGGACACACAGAGGAAAACCTACAAGCAATGGACTGACAACGAGGTGCAGGCTTTGCTGAGCATTTATGCTGAAGATGACATCCAGCCAGAATTGAAATGGTGAAAGAAGGTGTATGCCTAGGTATTCGCTTGTTGGCCAAGTTAGACTAGGCTGTTTTGTTGTAAGCTGTAGAGTTTTGGAAATATCAACTGTAGAGACGTCTGCCATCTCTCAAAAGTATTGTAACAAGACGGCAA
The DNA here is from genome assembly GCA_029874485.1 of Naso brachycentron. Taxonomy (NCBI): domain Eukaryota; kingdom Metazoa; phylum Chordata; class Actinopteri; order Acanthuriformes; family Acanthuridae; genus Naso; species Naso brachycentron. Next base: position 1,683,930 of record JAQFJA010000004.1, read on the forward strand.
TCGGCTTGTGGTGCTCAAAGAGGCATAAATTATATTTGAAAAACCCAACAGCAATATCTCTTCCCATGTATATAAACCAGTAAAAGAAGGCAAAGCTGTACCTGTTGTTGCGATGATGATGATGGGGACTTCGGTGCTGGTGAGTCGTCACCGCTGTCATCGTCCTCAGAGATCCTAAACTCCAGATCCTCTGTGTACCTTTTCCTCTTCACCTGACGGCTGGAGCGGCGCTTCTAATGAAAAGAGAAGTTCATCAGTGTTACTTTTTAACCCTTCCAGAAATTCTGAGCTCAGCAATTGGATGACTTGATACATAACCCGGTCACTAACCAAAAAGTCTAAGTGCAAAGCAAAGAAAAATAAACAATCAACATGCAGTCTACTACATAACACTATACACAATCAGAGGAGAGAGGAAACTCCAAACACCAGGCCGTCCTCTTCCAACAAGCAGACTACATTTTC
>JAQFJA010000004.1:1850741-1861635 GCA_029874485.1 Naso brachycentron
TCAGATGTGGCTCACTGTGTCAGTCAGTAAAGAAATGAAAGCATCACCTCAAACTGAGGTGCTTCAACTGCCATAGAAACTAAGCATTCAGTAGGTGATAGAGGTTTATATGTGACAGTATCTGTAATAAAGATTTTTCTCATTTTGTTCATAATGAAACTTTCTCACCTCCCACTTTTAATCTTTCTGTCTTACGGTCTCCATCTCCATATTAATTTGCCTTCTGTTATATTGTCAGTTTGACACCTCATGAAAAGCTCTAACTGGAGCTGAATCAGAAAGACTGTAAAACATCATAATATAGATGCAGACATAAATAACATAATAATGCTTAAATTAAATTCAAATTTTGTGTCTCCTTTTTTTTTCTTTGACTGTGAGTAACTTGTCTGTCAACTGTCTAACACTGGAGATTATTCTTTAAGTGGCCCGAAGGGTCTTATTTTCCATCTCTGTCTGTGTCAGTCTTACCTTTTCTCTCTCGCCTTCTTTCTACCTCGCTTTTATATTCTCATACTAACATTCATTTACTGCCTGTCCATGAATGATGGTTGCCTGGCAACCACGCCTGGCTCAGCCTAATCGGGATGGGTGGGGGGTGAGAAAGATTCAAGTGAGAGTGTGTGTGTGTGTGTGTGTATTATTCCTAGTGGACGCAACATTACTCAGTTACAGTTAATATTGAGATCTTGGCTGCTCTTTTCTTAGTTTTGTCTGATGCCTAGTTGAATGTTAATGTCTGATGATTAGCTAAAGGAACCTGATTTTTTGCTGGTTATTATTGTGTAACTAGATCAAAGTCATAATCCATAGGGCTGTGCTAAAAAATTAATACGGCAATAAATCGAGATATTTATTTTTGTGATATCTGTATCCAGTCGTGACCCATGTACTGTGATACATACGTATACGTATCGTATCGTGAAGTCCTTGCCAAAACCCAACCCTGAGGTTCAATGACACAAAAGAACACTTATGCACTTTATTTTCATACTTTCAATTTGCATGTGTCCACTGTTTCTGTGTGCAAGAGTACATGTAAAATTCATTTTTCATTTTGCTAATTTGTTAGCTACATAAGTGTGTTTGGTAATTTTCCGATGCCATTTAAATAAATTGGAAAGGAAATTTTAAAATTAAATTGTGACCCAATTTGTCAGTTAAATTATCAATATAATGAGATGTGATGTATGAAGACTACCCAGTCATACAAAGTAACTTGCATTTGGTTTTACATTCTCAGTGAATTATTTTGAATATCGCAGTATTTCACAATATGCATTGTATCGCAGTGTATCATGATATAATTGCATCATGACCCACGTATCGCGATGCTTATGGTATCATGAAGTTCTTGCCAGTACCGAGCCTTAATAATTTATGATGTTTACATTCCACTGTAGTAAGTGATTGTGATATATTGTAGAAATAATTTATAACAGTAATAATAAAAGCTTGAATTTATTCAGCAACTGTCAAGAGATCTAAGGACCCTTTGCATAATGGGCGGGGACAAAATAATACTAAAAGTAATAATGATCAACAATAGGATGAGAGCTGAGCTAATAATAAGAAAACTAATAGTAAGAGGGGTGGATGGAAGGGTTGGCTGGGTCAGTTGAAATCAGAGGCCTTGAGGAACATGTGGTGTTGGAGGTGTTTTTTGAGAATGTTGAAAGATGGAGCACTGCAAACCTATAGTTGGCTGAGGTTCTCCAATATGAGATTTTTTATTTTTTTTTTTTTGTGTTACATTACAGTAAATAAAATATTTTAAATATTTATGTTTGAAGACATTACCTTGGTGTTTACGGTTAGGGCATTTTTCAGTGTTTTTGTATGTTTTTGAGAACTAGCCATTATTTGAGAAAATAATTAGCAGATTTTTTAATAATAAGAATATGTAAAATATATGAGAATTTAACCTAGACCTAATACTTACCTCTTAATGTAATTAAAGTTTTGCACTGGCACAAAATTTGCAAGTACATTCTGAAGGTAGAGGTAAAGGTACTTTATTGGTCACATATTCAGTGTACAGTGAAATGTGTTTCTTTAAATGCAGGTTCAAAATAAATCTATTTTTAAAATTTGGCTAAAATAAATATAATTACAGCATTTTAGTTTTGAAAAATATACATGGCCGGCATCTGAAATAATATGAAGACATTTTGTTTCTTGAGCCTCCTCCCAGCAGAGTCTGAGGGATAGCGACCTCGAGGAGCCTCACTGGCATCGTAGTCAGATTAGCGTCATGTTTATTGAAAGTGTGATTTTGGCAGGGATCTTTACCAAAGACAGATGTTGTCTTCAGTCTGTAGAATGTGATGTATGGACCAAGATAACCCTGCAGCACTACAATATTTGAATTAAATTACATTTTTGACTGACATTTCTCCTTTAATAGTTGCGCCGAGATGCGATTTGAAAATTGCAGTAGGCCATTTGCAATATTGATTAAATTTCAATCAGTTGTGCAGTCCTAACAGCCACTAAATAAATGTAAAATGGTAACAATAGTTCTATAACAATATCTCTTAATGTTTTGTCTCAGAAATCTACTAGTCAGGCTGTTCAGCTACTGCTTACCAAGTTTCATTTTGACATAAATGTCAAGCCAGATATCTTTTGCTTTACATATTCTTAATGTTGCATTACATAGTTGCTGTGTTTCAGCCCTCTTATCACCAATTTACTGTGATCAGGAAGACTCCTCATTTAGTTATATTATTGTTCTTACACGTTAATTAAAGTACAAAAAGACCACAGATGCAGAATTGTACTGCCGCACCTTTTACGCTGAAATCTTGTCATTAACCACACCTGTGTGAAGGTGTTTGTGTGTAGCAAGAGCTTTTTCCCTTCTCGTGACATGAGTCATTCATCAGTCGTCCTGCTTTTATCAGGGGTTCCCCCACATTGTTCTCTTAGGCCATCATTACACATGATTTCCAGACCTGAAAGGAAAATTTCGATAATAATGATAATTCAGTTAATTAATGTCCTTGCCTTGTGACCTAGGGAACTCCTGTCCCTGTCAGCAGACGCTGCTAGCAGTATCACCAACCTTTAACCTTTACCCTTTATTTGACATTTCCTTTGATGCATTCTAGATTTTTGTTAACAGATTTTTTTCTTTATTTAAGTCAGTCCGTCAGCCCGTCATCCTGAGCCAGGTAGTTCAACTATGTAAGACAATACATGCATTCAAAGTAATTTTATACCACATAATGAAATCATTTTTGTGGAGTTTAGTCATTAAATTCAATCTACAAAATTTCTAGAAACGTAAAACATTTTCAGTGAAAATGAAATTTTTGTTGTTCACTTAAATTCATGTATTTGTTTTATTTATTAATGCATCAGTAACATCAGCTCCTATAATTATTTTTTTCTCAGCAATTTAATGTGCAGAAGGCGAGACTTTAAATAAGTTTGAAAAAAGAAAAAGCTTTTAGAGGATTATGACAGTCGGATATTTTGACTGTCTACATGAATGACATTTATTGAAGTCCCAACCTAAGCTTTGTCAAACCACAGCTTTTATTTTTCAGCATTTTTACCAATGCATACGTCAATCTGAAAAGATCTTCCCATGTCAGCGAAATGTCACTCGGTGTTCCATCGAAATACCGCAGCAGTATTCAGAGGCTGCTGCCGGTAACCGAGTTCAGGTAATGTGCTCCTGAGAGGGACAGAGCGTACCAGACCACATCCGCTATTATTCTATGCTTACTAAGAGGAAACTCTAAATATACATCATCATCTTCATGTTTGTGAAAATAGGTGTCAAAGTTCCCATCTTCAGTGTGTTAGCAATGATAACTTTTGTTTTCCTGAGAAATGGACAGCACAACACTGATGTGTGACTCACTGCAAGACTGCCCACATTTCAGCAGTACCAGTTAAGACTGAACTACACAACACAGAGAGCTTATGGAAAGGAAGGAGCACGCACCAACCAATACCAAGAAGCAACATTCTGCCATTTGTCCAAAACTGCTTAAAATTTTGAAGAGGATATATTTGGAGACACTTAAAAAAAAAAAAACATTAAGCATTCATGACACAGTTGTGACAGTAAAATTGTGGACAGTGCACAATCACAGTGTCACTTAATATCCTGCATACATCAGCTGTCTTACAAACTACTGAGGACCTGAACGCACATGGGAATAAACCAGTGTTTTTATCTATTCAGTCTGCACCTGTGGATAAAGTTATGTATAAACTTCTCTGCGGTGGAGCAAATGGATCCCTACTGATGGGTGCCCTGGTCAGTCCCCTTGTAGAGTGTGTGCCATGTATCAAGGCTGAGTCCTTACTGGAGGTTTAATTCCAGCGCAGGCCTTTGCCGCATGTCATCCCCTCTCTCTTTACGCTGTCACTGTCACAAAAAAAGGAGAAATGCCGAAAAAGGGTCCCTTTTGATATATTTGCTCATGTGTGAGACTTCTGATCCCATCTTCTCACTGACCTGTGTTGTCTGTTGCCACGGTTACTCTCAGATTTCATTATTAGTGAATCCTGGACTGCTGCACACTGTGCAGAGTCTGTTCAGCAAAGGCAGGCTTGGTCTTTTACATGATTATGTTATGTAGATCAGGTACTGTGTCGGCACATCTTATATGTAGTTTATTTTGGATTTCAAGGTACATACCGAATTCGAGGGCAAAGTACGAGTTTCAATGACACTAAAAAGTAGCAATGGTTTATTTTGTTTTCTATTTGGAACCAGCTGTGAATTCAAAATTGTTACCATCTTATAAAAGTGTCAGGGTGTATGAACATGTTTGCACTGGCAAATAGTTTCACGTTATAGATACATATTGGACATAAATTTATATTTAATTCAAAGTTGTGTTTTGACCACCCAATAAATTAAAATCCTATATGAACTCTTGTATAAAGGTTGTTACCATGTTCAGCAGCTCCCATGGAACATATTTGGCTCTTTAGCTGCTAATGTCGATGTGCTGCTTTTTAAAGTTTTTGATGGGAATGACCTGTTAGCACGCAATAGTCTGTTTGCTCATTCAGCAGACACAGCAACATACTGCAAGCATTCAGGGTTCCGTCATTGTTTTCGTTTTGCTCTGTTTTGCCTCCATCAAAACACAAAAATATGCGGCTCTTCATCTGCTGCTGCAGTTCTGACTGCTTAGAACAGCTGCTGGGAATGAGGATGATGAGAGCGGTCAGACTGAATCATAACAATAAATTCAGATGGGAAAACCAAAACAAAGCTGAAATTGATTAAAATGCTCACTATCAGTAGCAAGCAGGGCTTATTTTCTAACAAATGTTGAATTTGTTAAATTAATTGATTCATGTTTTGGAGAACCGCAGACTGTTGGCATAAGGGGCGTTTTTCATAGAGAGGACGTTCTTACACATTGCAGACTAGAATACTTGGGAGTTTTCTTTCAATGTTGCAAAAAACATCAAACATCATCATCAACATCAAAATCATCAAACTCCAAATGAAAGCGGATGTGTACCTCGTCAACTAACAATCGTTATGACTTGTTGTTCTTTCACAGATGCAGCAGATGGTCAACTCTGACTCCCGCTTTGCCAGCAGCCAACAGCCAATTGAAGCAGCGCTTGGACCCAGGGGCCAATCAGGCATGAGCCAGCAAAGTCAGTTGTCCACCATAAACCAATCCCAGTTGGGGTTGAGTGGGAATTCTGTTACCCACAATTCTCCCTCACCTCCTGGAAGTAAATCTGCCACACCATCTCCCTCCAGTTCAGCACATGAGGATGAGAATGATGAAGGACTCAGGGTAAAAATACACACAAACACACTTTATCTCCTCTTTGTGTGAGTCACTGAGTCATATCTTACTGGACTTTAGCAACTCTGTGTTGTTCTGTGTGTTTTTGTGTTTGTGTCTGTGTGACTGATAATGGAGAGTTGTTATTTAATGTTATGTGTCATAACAGACCCATTCTCCCTGCATATCAACTAGATGGAAATCAGCTCCCTCACTGTTAGGTGTCTCACACTGAAACAAGCACTTTGCACCAAAGTGACTGTTCATATTCTGGGTAAATGAAACCTTATACTGCTCAATAATTTATAACAACTTCATAATTCTCATTGGTTTTGTGTAGATAAGTGAGCTGTATGGGCAGCATTATAAGCAAGTTTACGGGCACTGCTTGTTTCAGGAAAGGTGGGGAATAGGAAATAAAACTGACATCGCTTTTACCTTTGCAAAACACCCCTACATATGTAAATGTCTACTCTGAAGTGAAGTTACACAGCATGTAGTAGTAGCTGTAGTCACTTACATATTGGTAGTTCAGTTATACTATCCATTAAAAAAAAAAAATAAATATAACAGTGCATGTCTCAGTCATCAACATGGATATTGATATAAACTTAGCTAGTTGTAAGACAGAGAACAGCTGGACGTGTACCTTGTACAAAATGGATGTGTTTGCGATATTTTTATTTAAAGTTTATACAAAATACAAAGTTCTTGGAAATGTTAAGTTTAAAAGCAGTTGTCTCTGAAATGTTGTCGTCATTTAGTATTATTATTAATAAAATTCTTTATTTTTCATATTTATTGAGTCATATGCTTGTCTGTAGACAAATTTTGACATAGCTAAACTGCTATGCACTGACTAGAAGACTGGCATTTTATCAGAATCCTCTAATGGGTAATTAGTAGAGGTGTAAAAAAAATCAATTCATTCAGAATCCCAATTCAGCGCACAAACAGTTTATGAATAGATGCTTTCTGGATGAATCGTGTCACAACTTCCAGTTTATACAAGTGCTGCTGTATCTTTTAAAAGAGCGAAGAAGAAGAAGAATACAACATGAGCACAGCTAGCTTTGGGTGAATGCAGCACTCTCACAGTTCAAAGCAAAAGATTGGACTGCTTTCGGATTTTACAGTGTGGACAGTAAACTTAATTTGATGATTGTGATATGCAAACATTGCAATGGCGAGATGAAATATTGTGGCAACAATGCAAATCTACAGCAGCATCTCAATCACCATCACCCATCTCTGCTGAAACGCAATACCTGTTGAATGGCACCCAAGAATCACAATATGAATCAGAAGGTCCCTGCCAGTTTACACCCGTAGTAGTTAGGTATACATCTTAAACACTTTTCTCTGTTTTATTGGTAATTTGTGCCATATTAAATGGTTTGTTCCAAAAGATTATTTCTCAAAACAATTTGATTATTTTGAAGAGAGAATGTAGTGTAGACAGTGAAGGAGGATCCGTGCTGCATGTGGCTGGTGTAGACGCTGTGTGTAGTTGCGTTGACTGGCGGGGAGTTTCCCCATGTTTGATCTCTGTGTTTAATTCAACGTTTGACACCAAGAACAGTTGAGGTCACATGTGAGTCACGAGAGTCATCAAAGATATAATAGATTTTTATACCTGTGTAGTTTGAACAGAAGTCAAATATTATGAAAACATAAAGAAACATACAGCTTTTAAATGACAGTCAGTTTACTGCACAGCACTTTTTTTTCTTTTTTTAATTTATTTATTTCGGGCATGTTTATATAATCAGACTTCATCACACACAATTTCAGTTTTACAATACAGCACATGGCCGACAAGGGTGAGGGAGAAGCTAATAGCTTATCAGAGTCCCGCCCCTATTTCCCACAAAATACATCGATTCATTAACACAGACCTGTGGTTTTCATGCCACTATTTAGTTTTATAGAAATGTATTAAACAGTCAACACCTTTCTGTGTCTTACTCAACCTTCATCTCCTCCTTTTAGCTGGGCAGTGGAGGAGAGAAGAGACCAGCAACAGTGGACATCTCCAAGAAACCCAAAACACCAAAGAAGAAGAAGCGAAAGGACCCTAATGAGCCAGTAAAGCCAGTGTCTGCCTATGCCTTGTTCTTCAGGGACACCCAAGCCAACATCAAGGCCCAGAACCCCAGCGCCACCTTTGGGGAGGTGTCAAAGATTGTGGCCTCCATGTGGGACGGCCTGGGAGAGGAACAGAAACAGGTAGGTCCTCCATCCTTAATTTAGCAAGCCTACATGCCCACTATGTTAGCCCATCTCACCTCATCACATTCTGACAGTTACACTGAAACTGACCGGCCAAAGTAATTCACCAGATTTGATAAGGCGTAAATGTAATAGAAAACCGGAATATTTTTGTTTTTCTGCATAGGAGATATTGCAAAAATATATTTTTACTAATTTCTGTAATAATCATTCACTGATTGTAGGATGAAGAAACACATAAAGATGGCGATGTAGTCCATTCACAACTTTGATTCAGACAGAAATATCTCAGTAAATATTTGATATATTGCAATAAAATTTGTTTTATAGATCATATAATGTTCCCTACAGCAACATTCGAGAATATGTATGAGTATGAGAATATATCCCATAATCTCCATTTAGTGCCACCATTTGGTTAGTTTGTCCAATACTTGGAGATTGTGGTGGTTTATGCTTTGTGTGTAGTGCAGCTAATGTGCTAAACTAAGATGGCAAACATGGCAACACATTACACCTGCCAAATATCAGCATGTTATCACTATAGCATCATAGGGAATGTTAGCATGCTGATGTCAGAATTTAACCCAAAGCTTCCCGTGCCTTCATATATCCTTCCAGAGAAGCTAGCTTGACCATAGACCCTTAGCCTTTTTTTCTACATTAAAGGCAATGACAGATGATAGAAGAAAACAAAGCTCAGTGGGGGAGGTAACACACTGATCCTCTTTAGTAAAACCAAAGGACAGTGAGTAGCTACGCTGTCCAATAAAATCCACGTTTTTGCAGGGAAACATCAGCTCTAAGGATACCTCTGAGACAACCAATCATCTCTGAGTTTGGCATGTCAACTTAACTTAACTTAACTTATTTCAGATTCAGCAGTCAGACTGCTAAACCAGACCATGTAAACAGTGACTTTTTCCGCAGATTGTGAACTTGTTGAAATGACGGCATATTCTTCTGCACTGCCTTTTACTCCTGCCTCTTTATGTCTCCGCGCCGGCGATAGCCAGGGCCGGAGGGATTATGTTTTCGGGTTGTCCATCCGTCCGTCCAGATTTCTTGTGAACGCGATATGTCAAGAGCGCTTTCAGGGATTTTCTTCAAACTTTGCACTAGTGTTCACTGTGACTCAAGGATGAACTGATTAGATTTTGGCAGTCAAAGGTCAATGTCACTGTGATGTAATGTTTGTCTGGGCCGTGTTTGAGAACATTATATCTCAGAAACACCTTGAGGTAGATTCTTCAAATTTGGTACAATGGTCCACTTGAACTCAAGGAAGACCTGTTTAGATTTTGGAGGTCAGACGTCTGAGGGCAAGGTCACTGTGACGTTATTTGTGTCTAGGCCATAATTTTGAACTGGACTTGTTTTTGTTGGTGGTTTCTACACATATTCTTTTAAGTTGTTTAAATGAGTACATTTTCTTTAAGTATCATTTAATCATGTCTTCTTAAGTCTTCAGGGATAAACACAGAGTGGTTTGCGTGGTTGTCTTATCTTGTCTGATTTGGATGCAGCTACTGCAGCAAAGTACTTTCTCTTGAATTTTCATGTGTGCAAAGAGTGAAGAATGTGACCTGGCTGTACATTCTGCAAGATTCATATGACAGCAGTCCTCATCACCTCCATTTGACCATTTGCCTCCTGTATTTCATTACCAGCACGACCAATTCCCACAACTTCCTCTGGCCTATACTATAGCCCTTCAATCCTATATTTGTTACAAACAAGGCGCCTACTCCACTAACCAGCCAACACGACCACAAACACCAGCCACCTTTTCTTCCAGACCGCACTGTACTGACTGTCCACCAACTGCATGTTGCGCAGAGGCATATAACCACCAGGTGGTAGTTGTAGTTAACAAGTAATGTTTTATATACATATTTATTGCCACAACCTATATTTATTCTATTCATTATTTTTATTGCTCCAATTCTGTATTTGCACTAAATATTTTTATTATTGCACTGGTTGTTGTTTTTTATATTGCAGTAAAAGTTTTATTTGTTGGATGGAATGTGAAATGGTATTTCGTTTTTATGTTTTCATATGAAAATGACAATGAAAGGAAATCTGAATCTGAATCTGAGATTCAGCGCTTGCAAAAGCTGCCTTGGGAATTCATTGTAGTGGTTATATGTTATTATTAGATAACTGTCAGCTGAGTATGATGAGCCTGGTGATGGTTATACGTGAGCTCCAACTGTAGATTACTCACATTACAGTATGCAGAAGATTTTTTTTACATGATTAAAAAAAAATACAGTTGAACTAATGAGGTAGTGGTCATTAAATTGATTTGTAGAATAAATTCAAATGCTGTATTCTGTAATAAAGGATGATGGCCCAGTAGTTGGTAGAGAAGTCAAATGTTTGTGTTTTAGGTGTACAAGAAGAGGACAGAGACGGCTAAGAAGGAGTATCTAAAACAGCTGGCTGCCTACAGGGCCAGTCTGGTCTCACAGGTGCTACAAACACACACACAGACACACACTCTCGCACAATTATAATTTATGTTGCTGACGTTTGATGTCTTGAATGAAGAAATGGGTCACTCTGAAGCCTGCAAAGTGATTTTCGGTTTTACTTTTTCTTGTTCTCTAGAGTTACAGTGATCCATCTGAAATGAAGCCGCCGCACTCTTCCCCCACGACTTCCTCTTCTTCTACCTCAATGTTTACACCCAAACCCACAGTCTATCCTGGTCATCCAGGCCAGCACCCCTCCTCCACCTCACTCACCCGCCCTCACTCACTCCCTCCACCTCAGCACCAGGGCATGTACATGGCATACCCTCAGCCATCGCATCCTTCCCACGCCTCAAGCCCCGGCCTTGGCCCCCACCTGCCCCCTCCTCACACCCAGATCCA
>JAQFJA010000004.1:1880512-1896407 GCA_029874485.1 Naso brachycentron
AGGACCTTTAACTGAGTCAGATTAGTCAAAGCTCCCCCCTGTAGGGCCTGGCTGGTTAGAAGGTTGTGGTCCAATAATAAGGTGTGGAGGAAAGGCAGGGTTCTGAAGGACTGTTCATCCAGTACTGAGATATGGTTATGACTCAACCCTGACGGACAGACAGACATACTAACAGTTCATACATTCCACATAGTAAGGCCACTATTTGTAGTTATGGTTAGAGTTTCGTTGCTATTCATTTGTTAATGAAGAAAAAAAATATACAACTCTGAAAAAAAACAAACACATATACACAGACTCACATAGGCTCTGACTGACTGACCTAGGACTGTAATGTTGCTGAGATCAGACAGTGAGGCAGGCTGCACTGTGGAGATCGAGCCCTCTGTTAGTAGTAAGGCCTGGGTTGTATCTGGAGCCTCTACTCACACACACACAAAACAGAGACAGTGAACACGTGCAATATAGTCACATAAGCACAAAAGGTCTAACTAGTAATATATTTCAATGTACTGTACTACAATATAATACACAGTAGTATATTTATATTACTGCAGTGTGTGAGAGATAAAAAATTCAGCCCAATGAAATTGATTACGGTCAGTTAGACTAATGTGATACACAAAAACTGTCCTTTTCTGTAAGTGTGTCTGTTTATGTGTGTACCGATGATGTGACCCAGTCTGTTACAGATGATGGCATCTTTAGAACAAACCACACAGGAAGCAGGACATGATGGGACAGGCAACAAAGGCTGGGCTCTGATGACTGACAACACCAACATCAGCAAAATACCTGCTGATGGATTGACATTTTCAGCAAAGAAATACTGTATAAAAATCAACTCGGAAATGACAAAAAGTAAACAAACAAACAAAAAACCCTAACCCTATCACATCTTCTTAATTCTGGATGGGGAGAAACTGTAGTATAATTTTATTAACCAACACTATCTCTCTCTTATTTTAATATCTGCAGACAGGCAGCTATTGCTCTCATCAGTTGTTTCATTTGTTTATGGTGAAAATCCAGTCTGTACTTACTGGTCATGTTGTGTCACAGTAGAGGTATCATGGTGATAAGGTAGCATCTCATCTTTTGGGCTGAAGCCCGATAAAGCTGCATCACTGTCATGATCCTCATCTGTTTGTCTAAAGAAAACACAATTACCTAGTTAATAATACACTGAAATCATCTGTTTCCTCTCTTCAGCTCCACACAGGTCATTGTAGACTCCTGCCCTCCAGGACCTGAAAGTCAAGTCAAGTCAATTTTATTTACATAGCGCCAAATCACAACAAAGTTGTCTCAAGACACTTAAGTAGGTCTAGACAAGCCTTTCTCAAACTTTTTTTTTATGCCAGGGCCCAGTAGTTTATGGCCCTCAACCTCTGGGGCCCACTTACATAATTATTCGGGGAAAGAATTGCTTTACAGCACTTTGCCCTGTTTGGCCATTTCATCTTTTTTTTTCTTTTTAAGAATTCCTCAGATTTATCCTTGAGATGTGCATACTTTGTCTCCAAATGTTCATTGCTGATAAACATTTGGCAGATTACACAGACAGGCTTTGGTGGGCAACTACCGCTGGATACGAAACTAAACTTAATGTGTACTGGACCGTACTTGCGATTGAATGGACAATATTTTTTGCCTCAGGTTCTTTGTTCATTCATCGCTCTGTGCAGATGTATTGAAATAAGCGTCCAAATGCTTTTGTTTAGAGCAAATCATGGATAGCTTGTAGAGCTGGATGAAATTTTTGCAGTACAAGCTCATCATTTCTCAGGGTAATTCAGTGCCGTTGAGAAAGTCGTTGATTGTGACAAAACTGTCATGCCAACAGGATTTGTTTGGCGTACTACAGCAACTTACAAAGTCTTGGGTATTGCAGTGTTTTGCACAGCTAAAAGCAACCTGCTTAAACACACATTTCATTGAATATACAGTTTAATTTTATTTATTTGGGGTGGTTGCCGCGGACTGACAGGCATTGCTCTGCTGCCCGGTGGCGATCCTTGGCCCATAGTTTGAGAAACGCTGGACTAGACTACACTCCACAATTAAATTATATTAAATTTTTAGAACCCAAAAACTGAAAGCAATTCAGCAATGAAGCAGACTCAAGGTGGGCAGCGGCATCATTATCATCATCATCATCATCATCATCTTCAAACCCTCTGTGTAACATACTGTGTATAAATGCAGTTAATCTTGACTGCATTAATTTTAACCTAAATATCATAAATTTATATGCTCTATGTTTCGAATAAATGGTCTTGGCTTTTGGCTAATGATTGACATGAGTACAGTAACACTGAGGAATAGATTTGTGATGTCTCTCATTTGGACACGTTTGAAAAGAAATAATGTTGAACTCTTCCACATTTTTTGGGGTCCTCTGGAGCAAAGCAAAAACCAAACCAAAGCCTGTTCTAATGTTTTTCAATTTGTTCTGAGTTGCTAGGCAAACTGATAACTGCATTGGCAATGAATTAAGTTTGTGTGTGTGTGTGTGTGTGTGTGTGTGTGTGTGTGTGTGCATGTGTGTGTGCATGAGTGCTTGAGTGCGTGCGTGCCTTGTGTGTGTATGAGTGAGTGCGTGCGTAGGGGGGTTGGTGTCCCCAGAGGATGCTGACTGATTGATAACAGCCAGGCATTGTAGCAGGATGAGGTCTATCGTGTTTCTAGTAAAGCTCTTCTCCTAATGGACTTTCCTCTACTGTTCTGTCCTCTTTTATAAACAAGTATGAGTTGCTCCAGTAAGGTTAACAGTAAAGTTTCCATGCAATCCATTAACCAGACTGGATTAAAGGCATGGGAACTTTTACAACCACTGAAACAGGATCATGGTGTTTGCGTACTGACAGACTTTAAGCAATTACACCTTAAATTATAAGAACTGTTTGATTATTTTAATAATGTCTACCAATGTGGCCCAGATACCCTCACTGAATTACAGAATCATATACAGCTGGCACTTACTTACTTCTTATATAATAATTAGACGGCCAATTTTCAGGATTGGTGAGACATTACTCTGTCCTCATTGGTTGTTGCCCTTTCAAAGTTAATACTGTGGAGTGAGTGTGATGTGACACACAAGTCACAAGTGATTTGATTTCTACTTGAAATCACATCACACTATCATAGTGAGTAGTCACGAGACAGCGAAACCTATAGTGGTGCTCCCTGCATCCGCTGTCCAGGGCAGATGCTGTCACTGCGGCAGGAGCTGCCCGAAGAGTTGTCAAACACGTGGGTGGTGGCTACTTTCACATATAGGTTCAGCATTTTTTAAACTCATATAAAGACACCACATACATCTACATTACTGTTTTTGGTCCTGTAACATGGCTTTCTTTTTCTTCCATATCGAACATCTTTTACTTTCTACTTTTAGGATGACTTAACGTTACATGTATTTAAACAGAGCTGTTTATGCCAGTTTTTGTGATATTTCTTGTTCTTTAATATGCTGAATTAAAGAATTAAAGTTAGTTTGAAACACACACACACAAAAAAACAATTTTATCAGTGTTTTATATGTATATCTATAACTATCTATCTATCTATCTAGATAGATAGACAGATAGTTATAGATAGATAGATAGATAGATAGATAGATGGATGTAACCGCTTATGAAGTTGTTTAATTTCCTTGAATTTATGCCAATGCCACAATCCAAAACTATTTCCTCATCTCTAAATTGGGTTAACTGCAACCTCCCGGGTGACTGATTCCCAGCATCACCGAAATGTCTTTTCCCTTCATCTTATAAGCTTGTGTCTGTACAGAGCAAATATTCCAAATGAGAAGCAAACGTACAGTTGATTGACATGCATTATAATACACTTAAGTGAGCAAATAACTTGTGAAAACCTCTTTCCTGCAATTACATTAAATGCTTTCTGCCTGGCTTTAGTTTATAAAACAAGTAATTTTTAGATCAAGATAATATCTGAACCCTTTATAAAATGTTTACCTTGCTAAACAGAATGCAAAGGTCCACCTCTGTTGATGACACGACACAATCCACTCACATTAATCCAGAAGCTCTGTGGGACTGGTGTGGGTAAACTCCATCATTTTACTGGTTACTATAGTGCTGTAGCAGGCACTGTGGATATAAGTGTGCCCAGCTAAAGTTACCTGGCATTCTTCTGAGCATGCTCAGTAAAGCCTGCTGTCACCTGAGAGGCACAGATGTCATGTCTGTTTCCTGAGTCAGAAATGAGCCTCTAACTTTCATAAATGTCAGTATTTTTTAACAGCTGCAAAAAGATTTAAAAAATACTGTTTTGGTGAATTCATTTTACTTTTATTCACAAGTTCCATGTTAAAAAAAAACATACACTTTTTTCCATTCTTTGACTTCTTTAGAAATTCAGCACTGATCACATTTGGAAATTTGACAGTATTTATTACATTTAGTTGCTTAAAGGCTTAATAGTATTTCTATTGCTAATTTTCTATAACATTACCTTGTAGCTTTACAATTTACAGCACCTAACTCAAGTATTTTTTTTTAATCATCAAAATATTTTGGCAACTTTTTAATTAAACAGAGCAGATGTACAGAATCTTTGTAAAGATTCACTTAGACTACACTAATATGTTTTTTGTCTTATAAATTGACCAAAGGGCTACAAATAACATGGACAGAGAATTACCATTCACCTCTGCAGTTTCATCTCTACAGAGCATTTTAGCACCTTCTTGTAGCCATTTGTTTTTGGATTTTTAGCTGAAAATCTTGACTGTTTTGGTTAATTCTTACCACTTTCATCAGCCTTGTTTAGAGCAGTGGAAGCCACAGCTGTTTCCAACACAAAAGCTCTGTTTAAGTCAATAAACACGACCTGCTCAGCACCAGACAGCCGGCAGACACAGAAAGGTACAGGTTGGTGAACACAGTGGAGCATTCAACAACTAAAAAACAGATGTTATAATACATGAAGTATAGAATTTGGTCTAGACGTCCTCTATATGTAAAGTGTCTTGAGACAGAAAAAGTTGACTTGTTTTCTCATGAGTTGATAAAGAAAGAAAACAAAGCTAAAGGAGTGAATGTTGGATCTACATTTATGAGGTGGTTAGAAACATAAACTGAAATAAATGCTAATGTAATAAGATACCATATGCTTTTTAATGAGATAACATGGTAATATTGTGTTTAAGGAATGATCTGCCGTCCCAAGTCGGCTTGAAAAAATTCTGAATGCAGCTGTAAAGATAACATGTATGTAATGTTTTTGTTAATCTTGTGCCTCTGCCTTCACTTACTGCCGTGAAAAGATTCAAGATCATTTACAATTATCATTTACAATAATCATTATTTTTCTTGTTGAAGTTCTTCAACAGTATCCCTTTTATGACCAGACAGTTTCTTCCCAGGTGAACCTGTGATATGATCACACAGTCAAGACAATCTTCCCAGAAGCCCCAGATGATTCAATGATGTCATGGTGGGCCTTGGCGGCATCGCCCAATGAATACTTGGCACCGACGACTGGACGCAGCCAACCATTTGCCATCCCTATGTAGAGATACGCAGCACACTCCTTATTCTCCTCCTGAGAGACAGACAGGAAAGAAGGGATGAGTAAAATTATTTTAACTGGAACTGGAGCATTGTATCAGGATTTGTTCCTCTTGTCAGTTCAATGCATTTTGGTGTCCATTACTGATGTTTGTGATGTTTTATTTTTTATTTATTTGACCTTTATTTAACCCGATAAAATCAACTGAGAATCATCTCTCACTTTTAATGATGACCTGGCCAAGAGGCCTCACCAGCAAGAGTAATTACACATAGTAATGCAGGACAATTGATACAATACATAAGAACATGATGTGATCATTATACATACTGGCAGGCTCTACTCGGGTAGTTGCATTTAGGCCCTGATCACACAGAGTGCTTTTTACACGTGGTCTCACATAACAGCACTGTCTCAGTACTGGGGAAAGGTCTGGCTGCACCAATTACTCTGTTTTAAGGGAAAAGGGTTTGTTTGTATTTCTTTAAACCAATCACAACTATCTTGGGCGGTGCAACGGTGTTGCTATGAAAAAGGTATCAAGCAGTTAGTGGAAATGAAAAGTATGCTGATTGAAATACTGGCCCAGTGGCAAGCTTATATCTACAGTCTAAAATAAAATACAAACCAGTGTGCTGCCTTTTCTATTGAAGACTAGAATTTTGAAAAAGAGCAGGGTGGTGCTAGATTTCTTTGTTTTTGCTGTTGTCCTTTGTTGTAAAAAACCATGTATATATAAAAGGACAGGTGGACTGATTGAGGTTGCTCCAAAATAACACACTGGACAAGCTGAAATGGAAAAGCGTGCGGGTACATGGGACCCTCGAAATAGGAAAACAACACAACTAGCTGTTCAAGGGGCTTTGCTTAAATGACAGTTCATTAAAGAATTATTCCAAGATTATACACCTTAGACATAATATAAGATCATATGCATTCCCTCAGGACAACTTTTTCAGCTTGACAAGTTCAGAGCACTCCTACAAAAACAGGCGTCTAAAGCGCCAGTGGCCAGGGCACAGGCAGCACGCAAAACGCACACTGCCAATAGTAAACGACTGTAAAGACGACACCCCTCTTTCTCTCAGCTAACTCATAAAACAATTTATTCCAGTCTCATCCATCTCAGTCGCATACAGCTATGGTGCATGAAATGGTCACGTTTATCATCATTCGATATGTTTTTAACGAGATAACATGGTAATATTGTGTTTAAAGAATGATCTGCCGTCCCAAGTCGCCATGAAAAAATTATGAATGAGCACACTGGTGCTTTAAAAACTGTGTGTAAAATATAGCTTATGTGAAATCACTGTTTCGTACCGGCGTAGCCAAGAAAATGAGCACTCCGGTAGCCGAGGCCTCTTTAACCATTAATTCCACGGGGTCGATCTCTACCGTGCCTCTGGAGCCGACAATCTAAAAAGAGAGAGAGAAAGACAGATGAATGAGTTTATACAAATGTACTGGAATGAGTTACACTGGAATACAAATCGTATATACAGCTGTGAACTAGCATTGTATCAGATGGATGCATTATGTAGAACTATCAGGTCAAAGTCTCAAAACTTGTTTTGTGAGACAGAAAAGACGTCAATGGAAGATAAAATTTACGAACACAATACATTACTTTGTTACATTTAAGAACTCTATGATGAGTATTATGTATGTACCTCAATCTAATTGGTTCCTCATTTTTCTGTATATTCATGAACATTTATTTTTTATTCACTGTAACCTGCCAACCAATCACTGTAGACATACTGAGTGAGCTCATTTGTGAGACATGATTTTATCCACAGCAACAAGATCATCTTGGCCCTCTTTTTAAATCTCAGTTCCTTAGTAAGTGTCCCTTAGCAGTTTTGTGGGATGCTCTCTTTGATGCTATAGAACGCTGTGAATTGATCTCTTGCATTTTAGTACTACTGACCGCAACACGTCCTTTCGGGGCCAACATCTTGAGGTCCTTACTGAGGTTGGCATTTGCCAGCATTTCCACTATCACATCTACGCCTTTGCCCTCTGTGGCTTTCTGGAAGACACACACACACACACACACACAAACACAGGCACATGCATTAACACAGGTTATACTTTTATAACCACATCTTAAACACTTGACAGAACCATGATTAGCTTATTCACCATAAATAACAAAAGCAGGAATAAAGATGATCAATTTATCAAATGTTTGCTAAGCCTCATTCAGGAGCTCCTTTCCTTCAGGTGCTCTTGCAGGCTGTGCATCCATGTGTGCATACCATGATTTTGTCTTGGTAGTCCTTTTCTCTGTGATTAAAACCCAGGTGAGCTCCATTTTTGAGAACCAGCTTAATTCCGTCTGCTGTCCCGGCTGTTCCTAACACCTTAAGACCCATAGCTCGGCCCAACTGGCACAGTGCCACACCAACCTAAACAGACATTAGCACATGTGATGTAAATGTGGACATATTACATTTAACTACATTCAATCTTTTAAATGTAACTTAAAAGAAAAACAGAAAGAAATTTACCCCTCCACTAGCTCCATGGATGAGAAGGGTCTCGCCAGGCTTGGAGTGAGCTCTGCAACACACAGGATATGTGTTAAAACAAATATCAATCATACCATCCGTACATAACAGACTCAGTTAGAAGGTAAGTTTGGTGTTGCTCTAAAAATTGTGTAATTCTAAACTTCTGAACAAATCTCAAGAAAATATTAAAACCAACAACTTAGTATGCTCTCTCACTTCACCACTCAGGCATAAAGAACTCATACAATGAGTGATTGATAAGTTTGTGGCCTATGATAGAATGACACGAGTGAAAAAGCTTTGGTTACATGCATTTACAGTTCAACTCGTTGAGTACTAGTTAGGTTAATAATCTTTGGGTAATTGAAAATTGCAAATCATCGCTGTAAAACTTAAAGACAAGCTGCACATGCATGTAATGAGAGCTATTTAACTCGTCTTCTTTAAAGTTAAACCGTGAACTTATCAATCACCGCTCATAAATTGACTGCAGTTTCTTTTTCAAAGGCTCAGTATTTCCCTTAAAAAGCAGGGCACCGTGGTTTTTGCAAACCTCAATCAAACAGGATGAAAAGTTTGGAACTTTTTTTTAGCCCCAGCTTTATACACATTTTTTGTTCTTGTGCAGGTCAAAGCAGGTTCCAACTTACAAAGCTAAATTACAGTGCACTTTCTTAGAAAACATACAAATAAAACTGTCAAAATGTACATTTTTATTATGGTATGCAATATTTATTTGTTTGACAAATGGAACAGGAAACAGCCAGCTTTGTCTTTGTCAGTGTCAAAACCTGCTTTGACATTGTTAAAGCTTTGAAAAGGACTTGCTCATCAATTTTCAGGTAAAATCTTGAAGCAACACTTGCATGCCCATATGTGACCACATTCTGTTTATTTGGTTATTGTCCCTGCCGCTATCCTTAAAGAGCTTCACGTGGTGGAAAATCCACAGATCGAGCTTTGTGCAAAACTGTACTCCAAAGTTCAGCTGAAGGTAACATGTGGCTTCAGCACTTCAAGTTAGACGAATCAAATGGGGATCTCCCAACGATAACTGATAATAGCTGCCAGCATGTGTTAATAAACATGACGTGCCTCTGCTGGTGTAAATACGTGTACATGTTGGGAAGGAAATTTCCACTTTGGCACTACTCTAACTTTCAATGGCAGTTTTATGTCCGCCTCTTCACTTATTCTGCGTGTTCTTATCACTACCCTTTTAATAGTTCAATTAGACTCGCTGGTTCAGCTGCCAGAAAAAATTTTCAGTTTAACGACCTTTGTCATGCTGAGTGTAACAGCCCCTGTGCTCAGACTCCCTTAGTAACACTGTGGACTCAGGCTTCAAGCTGTTTGTTAGCTGTTTTTTAAGAGTGAGAAGGACATAATTCTTTACAGAATAATTTTCAGTGCACTTTTGCATAATGCATAACTACATATATAATCTGACAAGTAAAAAGGTGTAGATTTAGAAAAAGATTAAATCTACCTGTTTAATGCGTTTAATTGAGTTAGAGTTGTTCCGATACCAGTATCAGAAAATGCTGCTGATACTGCCGAAAATGCTGGTATCAGTATCAGCAAGTACGCCAGTCTGTCACCAATCAGATACCATGTAATTTATTATTCATTATGAATGGTACCCAGCTTCTTTATAGTCAGCTCAGTTAGCTCTGACTGACATTACATATCTAAAATCAGTTTTTCTTTGTTGCTCTAAACCAGTACTCAGGAAGTTGTGCTGTGCTGCCACTGGCAACTACTATTTTTAAGAGCAACGAAGAAGAATGGAGAGAATCGATAGAACAAGCAAAATGTCTGTATTCAGCAATATTTTACACTGGAAAGTCAAAGGAGATGTGTTAGTAATTGTTTTTTAAGCGCTGGTATCAGACCAGTACTCGGTGTCTGGGTATCAGAATCGGTAACAGGAAGAAAAAACATGGTATCGGAACATCTCTAATTTTGAGAATGTGTAAGGTTCACAGCAACGGTGGAGTTACACAGTTGCAGTAACAGTGCTGACAAAGAATGTATGTTCTGAGCTGGATTCAGACCTTTTGACACCCTATCCAGCGGCATGGTGAATGAAGGTAACCAAACTGTTGCTATGGTAACTCTTACTTGTGACAAAGGCTATGGCAAAAACATTGTCTAATTAAACAGATGATTGCACTTGGAGTCTGAATGTGCGGTGTCTTCCCTCTACCAACTCTTACATGTGAATCAGAGATCTGTAGGCGGTGAAGTAGGGGATCCCTATGGCAGCACCCTGGGTGTAGTCCAAAGCATCAGGCAGCTTGTAGACACAGTCTTCAGAGGCTATGGTGTACTCAGCATAACCTCCGGTAACAGTTTCAGTGGTGAACACACGGTCTCCAGCCTGAAAGATACACACACTGAATTACTTACATAATGCATTACTATAAAGGAGACTCCAACTGCTTGACTTCACAAGGTAATAGCTACTAATGCACATTGTTTCCCTCAACAGCCCGTTATTATTGTCAGTGTCTCTGGTGTTAAGCACAGTATACAGCCTAGCCATGTTTTATCTGTAAAGTTGTTAAAGTTTTAACAGAAACGACAGGAAACAGTTATACATGGACACTTTAGGCCTCTTTATATAGTTCAGTTTTCAGATTGTGATGTGTGCCTATAGCCCATAATTGTATATTTTTACATCCAGTGTGACATACATTTTCAGGAAATTTTTGATGTCCATCACAAAAAAGTTAATCAAACCACTTGAAATTCTGGCAAAAGGAAAATGTAAAGGATTATGGAAAACAAAGTCATTCATCCACCCAATCCAAAACCAAGTAAAACTATTATATATCATCTTTGTTAGTGTTGTACAGTAAAGATGTTTTCGGTCTCTCCTCTCCCTACATGAACAAAAACAGAGAGAAAGCCGACATCCTGCTGCTCTCCTGCCGTCTGAGGTGCAAATTGCCTCAAAGTTCTGCCTCACAGCAGCTGAACTGCTGTGCAGACTTTTTTGATATTTAAAATGATTCAAATAAAGTCAGCCAAGACTGTCTGTGAATATTCTCATTCATCCAAGACTGTAGTTCAGGCTGATCATTATCTTTAGAATTTTTACCTCTTGACTCCAAAGTAATGATGTGATTCGAGGTTGACATAGGCCGCACATTATGCTACAGGACTATGTAACTGCAGCTGAACAGTGTTTACAAGTCACAAATTGTAAATTCTTAGACTCTGTGTGAGAGTAGCACAAGCAAAGAAGAGTCAAAAAGTCAGCAACACGACTCAGTAACGTCAGTAACACAGCAGCATCAATCCAAAGTTTGCCAAGGTTAGCTGACTGTTGTCACCATAAGATCGAGTCCATACTGGAACAGGCAAACCCTGAGAATACTGAATCTATCAGGCGTGCTTCATCACTTATGAATTCAACTTTATATTAATAACAGAGGGAACATGCTATTTCAAATTTCTAAAGTTACACAATCTCACTCTCAATGGAATTCTAATCCATGATGTCTCAAATGATCTGACGCAGTTCCAGCGGGTATCTAGAGACTGACCCCAACATTTTATTCGATTTATGGATTAGAGTCAGTGTGAAGGCAAGACTTTTCTCCTTACACCTACAAGTTGTGTGAGAATATTATTTACACTTATTTCTCATCTATGGGGTCTTTCCAGTCAGGAAGATTTGAAAGGTAAAGCCACCTGAGTTCCAGCTAATACCAATACCATTTTTAGACAATATCATAACCTATTGAAATTTGCCTATTATCCATCCATAGTCCATGACCAGCAACACCAGTGGAGAGGTATGGTGCACCCTGGACAGGTGGCAAGTTCCTCACAGGGACAAAACACAGAGACAAACAAGCATACAGACACACAGACAACAATTCACACTCATCTTCTACAAGCTCATGTATTTGGACTTCAGGAGGAAGCCGGAACACAAAAGCAAACCACGCAGACACTCCACAAACACAAGCAGATTCGATCCCGGAACTTTCCTCCTGTGAGGCAACAGTGCTAACCACTGCACCACCAAGACTTTACCTAATAATTTTAAAATCAGATCATTTTCTGCTAGAATTTAACAGTTAGCATAAAATAAGATGTATTTGACAATTGTTTCAAGAGCGGAAACACTGTAATCAAAGCTGAATACTCAGACTTTTTTTTTTTAAATCAAAAAACTGATGCATATTTTTACTTTAGTTTAGTGGAAATTGTCCATTAGGCCAACTTGTCTAATAAGTTAAAAAACAAATCTAGAAAGCGTCCACCATTATTTAGTTTTACTGTGTATACAATCACACAGACAGTGTTTGTTTTTCAGACCTTTACTGCAGTGACTCCTTCTCCGATACTTTCCACGACTCCAGCTGCATCTGTGCCGGGCGTGTATGGCAGGGGAGGCTTGGTGTAGTTTCCAGCCCGAATGTAAGTTTCCACGGGGTTCACTCCACAGGCATGGACACGAATCAACACCTACAACAAAGAGGCATTGTGCATATAGAGACCTTTAGAATCACCATACTAAAATAAAGATTAATTTATAGGCAGAAATTAGTTTTTTATTGGAAATATGAGGTTAAGTTTGAGAAATATACCACAGCCACAGGCCAAGAACACTAAGAACACAAGATATGTTTGTGTGTTGCCTTTGTTTATTGACATTTGCTCAGTAGCTCATTTCTCATTGTTTTATGATTGCTTTCAATTCATGAAAAATAAAATATTCCCACCACGCACTGTTTTGGCTTTAACTCCATTGTGCGAGCTATGCGCCCTCAGGTAACTTTACATTTACTGACTGCGTGCAGTGGAATACTGACTCACTTTTGGCGACCTCAAGTGGTCATTCGACGAACTGTAGTTTTTTTCACTTCCTCATCTGACTTTTTTTCTTTAAAAAAAAATTATTATTATTGCCTAATACGCTGTGGCCTAACGGTAAAGTTTAGTCATGCTGCAGAACGATAAGCCTTCCCCTGCTGGAAGGTGAAGCCCTGACTGACAGCCAGCAGCTCTGCAGAAAATAGCCTATGCTTAGTTGTAAAGTAAGTCTGTCTCTAAACTGCGGTGCTGTCCTCTCGTGGACAGTTGTCTTAACTGTAAACTTCCTCCGTAAACAGGTTTAATCGGTCTCACCTGTTTGTTTCCAAGCTCGGGAGAGCGACATCTGAGCAGAGTTTGAACTCTGACGGCGCTCCAAACTCACACTTCCTAATCGCCTCCATCAGCCCGCAGCCCGATATGTCTGCACACACCCTTTGGATTATGGCGCAACGGAACTTTAAAAAACGCACGTTGCAACTGAGCTCAGCAACCTCTGAAATAAATAAAAGTCTCGCACAAACTTGTGAAAGATATCCACACCCCAAAAGTTCCTCATGCGTTTATGCTTTTTCTTAATTTCTCTCTATTATACTTTCGGTGTACTACAGACTTACGGTCCAGTGAAAGACGGACATTAACGTTACATAAGAAAGATTACAGATTACTGCAGAAAACATGCTTAAAGTAAGACCTTTGCTTTAACGTCTTTAACGTGCTATCAACTCCAAAAACACGCTGTGATTTCAGAGTAAATAAGATCTGTCCTCTCAGCGCATAAAGTCGGTAGTTTTTTGTGAATGTCAAACTGCAAACGGTGTCCATCTGTCTCACCTGTTTGGGTCCAGGCTTGGGGACAGGCACGTCTGAGCGCAGCTTGAGCACTGATGGAGCTCCAAACTCACTCATTCTGATAGCCTTCATCTTCTTGCCGGCCATGTCTACAGTTCAGGTGATGGAGCGACGGAGTTAAAAACTTAGAAGACGCTTCGCTTCTCGAACTCGACAACTACTGAAGCATGAACTGCCGCACAACCTTGAAATAAATAGTCTCAACCCCGGAAATGAGTCAGCATTTTTGCACCCACGGGTCAATGTGAATGGATTTTCTTAATTTGCTTTAATTAAACTTTAGTATAAACTCATGGTCCAGTTTAAAAAATAAGATTTTACATATAAAAACATTTAAAAGGCAGTGAAAGCTCAAGGTTTAAAAAAAAAGACAGAAAGAAAAAGAAACACAACCATTACTAGGCCACTACTACTAATTCTAATAATAATGACAGCAACAATAATAATAACAGTAGGCCTAATGATAAAAAAAATATAGATACATACAGACAAACTTACATATACTGTACTGACATTTAAACACATTCTTGTCCTACAACTGGAAAAATGCACCAGTGTCGCCACATCTGTCATGCATCCTACTAAACCTTATGTTGATAAAACCAAAATGATTTAATTTTTAGAGCCACTAAGTCAATAAATAATTTTTTACATAAGATTTCTTAAAACAGGTTCAAACGTATTCACTCCTGCAGCATATTTCACTTGGACCACACCCTTCAGTTTAGTTTAGTATAGCAAAATTGTCATGTCATCGTGATGTGCTGCTTACGGACTGTGTCAGCTTACATTTCGTAGTTTGACCACAAGAGTGCAGTGTAACCATGTGTGCAGTAAGCTTGATAGGACACCTTCTCTCTATCGGCTCACTTACCAAATTTGTGTTAGTGTTTGCTTGTGTCATCAAAATCATAAAATCCGACTAAAAGCATTTTACAAAAAAGTAGTGTCATGAAACAAGTTTATCCACTGCTAAATGAAAGTCTGCTTATCTTTCTTTTCTCTAAATAAATCAAACATTCAAGCTGTTTTGGGATTGTAATGCTAGAAGCTCCTTAAAGAAGACACCATAAAATTTGGTGCCTTCTTAAGCTCCACATTCATGAGCAGAAATGGCATAACTTCAAGTCAAATAGCTTTTTGTAGCAACTCTCATGATGTGCAGTCAAAGACACTTTTCATCCCAGTGGCTCGGGCTCGACCTCCAGCATGGAAACAGTTTCATGTCTGAACTGAAAGTCAACATTAATTACACTGTCATACATGCTGATACTTCTATAGCATGGTTTAAACTAGACATAAACCCAGATTTGACCTCTGAATAGGGATTGCACTGTAAGTAATGCTAAAATGTTTAGGCACCTTATAGCATCTGGTGCTTGTGATTTTGTTGTTGTGTTTTTTGATTTGTCATTGTGATTTTGCACCTGAGGGCCACTGCAGCAATGAGATAACAAAGTCCTCAAACCAGTTTTCCGATGTTCAGAGCAATGAAGCCATTATATCTGTTTTTTGTTCAGTATTACAAGCAGCTGTTGTGAGCCCTTAATATTTGTGAATTGTTGTAATGTGTGAATTTTTAATGTATGTTTTTTTCTGATGAACATGGTCTGTCATGTCAAGTTACCTGTGTGCATTATAATCATGTGACTACCACTTACCTGCCCACACTGATCACGTGCCCACTATCTATGTAGGAAGAAGCCTAATGGCGACCATTTTGCACTTGCCCTGACGTAAGCTGTGATGAAATGACAACTTGTCCAGGGTGAACCAAGTCCTCGCTCAGTGTTACCCCCCACCCCCCACAACCCTGCAAAAGGATAATATGTTATCGATGTCTTTTTTTTCTTTTCTTTCTGTTTTTTTTAAACAAATTGTTGTGTTGTTCCTTTTTAGGGAGCCTGTTGTGACATCAGTCCAGGGACTGCAGATGTAAACTGGCCTTTTGGCTAACACTAGCATATTTACAGAGATGTTTATTAATATGCATGTTTCCTGTAATGAATCAATAAATATTTCAATACATTAATGGGTGCTGGAGTGACCAGTACATAAGAGACAGTGTTCAATGAAGCAGTCATTATTGCAAAAAGAACCCCGACAGGGTGTTGCAGGTCCTGCAACAGCCTGAAGGGGTCTGTTTT
>JAQFJA010000004.1:1913403-1927259 GCA_029874485.1 Naso brachycentron
TTTGTTGCTGCATCTACAAATGCAAGTTAAAACTGTAGTTTCCAAAATGAATGCAATGACAACAAAAATCCAGTACTGTGGGATGCCAAGTCTCCTACCATCATGACACCACTTCCTTCTCTTTCTTTCTCTGTCTCAAAGTACAAAGATTAAGAGATGCTGTAGTGTGACATATACAGTTAAACTGCAAATGGAGCCAGAGTGTGTGACTCTTTTCTTTCATTTGAAGTGTGACATATGACCTGACTGAGGTAAGTCAGTGGACTTGAATCTGAGTTGAAACTGAACTTGTCCCACGGCTGTGAGACCTGGTACATCCCTTCTTTTCTTTTCTTTTCTTTTTTTTTGAGTTTTGACAATTTAAGCCATTTGTGATCTAAATTGTCATGTGACTTGCCAATTTTTCCCCTGTATGTAGGTTAATGAAAGGAGTGCACAGTATCACAGTGCTTTTCTCACAGTGTATTTTCTCATGGGTATTATCAATAACATTAACAAAGGCTGCAGTCCATTTGGGCTCCATCGACACATATGTGCATATTTTCGAAAACATAGTTTTTCTCTGCGTTTTGGCCTCACAAACGGATTCTAAGGTCACTGAAAATGGAGATTTCGGAAAACACCTTCCAAGCTGGAGACTTTTAGAAACTCAGTTTTGTCTGTATTTGTGGGGACAGCTGAAACAGGTTTAAGGGAACGCTGACATCATTACCTTAACTTGCTCATAGCATTTGTTGTTTTTATGTATTGCGCATGCGCCATTAATCCAAGATGGTGGGCTACTGGTTCGTTTGCTCCTGTTTTGTAGTGTTAGGTGTAATTTCATGTTTACAAGGACACCCAGCTTTATTTCATCATTATACCATGGCGCGGAGGCAAATTAATGTATCATGCTCAATAGTTTGTAATTCGCCACTCCAGACACAGTTTAAAGAGCACCACAAACGTCGATTCTGGGACTGGTCCATTCGAACTGGCAGATGGTGGGACAGTTTCAAGAGGGGCATTTTGTTGTAGTGTTGTGGGCATTTTCAGCCGTTTCTGCAGTGTCATGGGGACAGAGAAATATTCATAAACAACTCTGGTGTGGAAAAGATTTTTTTTCCCCCCAAATGGAGAGACAAAAATCAGTTTCTAAAAATATCTGTATATGTGTGGACTTGGCCTTAGATTCAGTAGGTATTGTGCATTGTGGCTCACTGGCATGGCTTAAGGACACATGAATGGAACACAGTTATAATTCATGTTTTAAGGATTTTTACATGGTTGAGTTTATTTAGGGAAGGTTTGCGTGAGGTTAAGCTCTCTTTTGCTGACCACAGTCACACAGTTCAAAACACAATCACAGTCTCACCTGCTTGCCACTTAACTCACAGTTGCAGTTAAGGGCTTTGCTCAAGGGCACCTCAGTGGAGTTAATGGGTTAGGTAGGACCAAGAAAATACCTTTTTACTTCTCCTGCACAGATTCATCCTGCTGGTCCTTGGATCAAACCTGTGACTCTTTGGTAACAAGCCCTTTTTTCTGTTCACCTGTGCTTTTCCTGTCAGGACAACTTTTCTAGTGTGATTTTCAGTCATTAGTAAAATTACCACAAACCAACACACTCATTACCAAGAACACTGTCAGTGTCTACAAGCCCTTACATTGCATTTTTCGTAATGTATCAGCAGTGCAAAATGAGGAGGGACATCTGAAGTCCTGTAGAACTGGAGGGCTTTGTTCTCTTCAGTAAAAACAGTGAGGAAGGGCAGCCAGCTGCAACATTCTCCGTGTCACAGGCAGTGAAGAGGTTTAGGCTTCAGTCAGACCAAATCAGGCAATCTGGCAAAAACGCAGGTTTTCTCTTTCATTTGAATGAGGGCCTTTTATTTTGGCTGCGGCAGTCCAAGCTGCAGCAGCGAAAAAAATCTTCTTTTGAAAGGAGTTGAAACTTTTTTGCTGTAGCAGGCTGAGCTACGCTGCAACAGCCAATCACCTAGGGGGGAGGAATAGAGGACACAACTTGACATCATACAATGGGTCCTGTTATGTTAATTAAATAACACCCACACACAACCCTGCTGCGCTTCTCCGGACCACCTGATTTGGTCTGAATACAGCCTTATGCCAATAGCATCTTAATCTGAAGGACTAGTTATCAGAAAATTTCACCACTAGTGTGATAAAGATACACAATTCATATTGGTCATGGTCTCATTATCTCTCTCAGGTTACAAGGTCCTGTCACTTTTGGAGATGCCAAGTGATGCAGGTTCTATAGACCAGGCAGATGTTTACATCCACGTCACTCATATTAAGAAATGGGACATCTGCGCTGGTGCAGCACTACTGAATGCACTAGGTAATGTAACAACTATTATATTCCACTGTTTCCTTTTCAGTTTCAAATTGCATTCTGATTTTCTTGTTGATACTATAACTAATAAAACTACATTTTGGTTGACAGTGTGCATTAACTGACTGCAGCCATTTGAAGCTTCTAATATTTGTTTTTTCCATCCTAATTATTTTTATATACATGATGAAAAGCAACAACATAATAAAAGGTTGAAACATTCGGTATTATTCATTAAAAGGTATACATTCAAAACCTCTCATCTGTGTCATCGGGACTATGAAGGTTTGTTTTGATCAGATTTAAATGACGATGGGCTGCAACACGAGCAAACCTCGTCACAGCCGTTATGAGATTCTGAATGAGATGTTGGTTAACTCTGATTACCCACTCTGACTCTGATTGGTGCATGTGAGTGTGACACCACGTTTTTCCACCTGTGAAGACAGACATGTACAGAAATCTCTGAAATAACCAAAACTGTTCTGACTTATGCCGACATCAGACTAGAAGATATTTTTGTCTGTCAGACAATTACAGAGTCATATATTCTTGCTGTGTCGTGGCAGAGAGACACGACAGACAACACATTGCTCCTCAATCAGTCAATGTTTGCAGTTCACGACGTGCGTGATGTCACTGGCAAGGAAGCACTCGTCACTGACTTTTACTACTACTGACAAGCCATCGTGTCAGGTAAACAAAAAATCGACATGCCAGTCTTTCTGTTGTGAGGTCGCGAGTTGTGCTAGATGCGGCGTTGGTTGTCATCCATTGTGACACTACGCGAGATGAAATGATCGATTGTCATGCCCGATGCTCATTAATCATTTCCGAGCCTAGCCAAAGACGTACGTCTTCCCAGTCAGGCTATTGTTGGGCTGATATTGTGTAGTCTGACCTCGGCATCACTCAGAAAATAGTTTCTTCACTAATAATAAGCGGTGGCACGTCAAATAATTCAGACATAAAGAGATATGCCAAAATCCTGGAGGAAATCAAACATACTTCAAAAGCTCTTTTTTTTTTTTTTACATTAAAAATGTATTTTTCATTATTCATTTCACATTATTTCATTATTCATTAAATTTTAATGAATGTGTTCTTAATTATCTCTGAAATCTGTACTTAATTGGTGCGGTGAACTGTAGCAATGACATGTACTCACAATGATTGTAGGAGGTCACATGACAACCCTGAAGGGAGAGGACATCGACTACAGTGGAATCCCAGTTAACGATAGAGGACTGGTGGCCAGTGTGAGTGTGGACCATAAAGCCTTACTGGAGAGACTTCCAAACTCAGACACTGACAAGCACTGAGAGACAAAAACACAGAGCCATTGGTAGTTTGTTCAGGTTGTGATGAAGGCAACATGTGGCAGCCCTGTTCTGTAACTGTGGGCTGCAAACCAGGCGTGCAGGATGACATCACTGTGGGACACCAAACATCTGCCAGTCCGATGGACTGGAGTCACTGTCACCGCATGGGCCACTGAGCGGAGTTGTGGAACCAACATGGCTGCCATTGGAGACTGCAGTGCTGGCACAATGGCTCTGAACACACACATGCATACACACACACACACACATACACACACACTTGCAGCCAGGGTAAACGGTACATCATGCATATACAAACATACAAATGCTTACAATGGACAACAGTTTCACCTTCTAAAGTTTCTTTGCCTTCAGAGGACAACAGGATGACTCTAATCTGAAATGTTTGAGTGTTGAACCTTACAACAAAACCCATGGAGGGACTGGCAAATGTCTTCCCATCTTCATCACATGATACTCCAGAGAAAACACGAGTCAGGGACACCATGCTTTTCAAACAGGCACAATATCATGAACATCATCTCAGCTCAGTCAGACGACCACCTTTCAATGTTTTACACTGGATAGAAACAGCAAGGCTCAGCGCTCTAAACAAATTTAATATGAGCCAACAGTTGATTTCACACTGTCAAAGTTCAAAGTTGTCTTCAGAGGTGACACTTTAGATGAAGTTAGAATAAGAAAATCGGGCAAATACTTTTTTGAGAGGAACAACCACAAATTTCAAGTCAGTTGACATCAAAGTCTTAAGATGAAAACTACTAAATCTGAACTTCTGAAATGATCTAAATTAATCCAACTCAAAGCAAAAAGTAAATTTCTTTGTAGACTACATTATTTTTCACATCATGGCTGTAAGGGATCAGACTTAAAGTTATTAGTCCTGCAAAAAGAATGTTTCTTCACAGTGAAAGTTTTCTATTTTTCCATCTTTCGTCTGAGACAGATGGTGGCTGATTTAACCTCTTCTCAGGTATATATGTGAATACATGTCGTGATTAATGTTTCTTTACTCTCCTGTCATCAGGGGTTATACACAAACATAGCACAATATGATACCTGTAAGATGTGTCTTCCATGAACAGCAGCAACGAAGTTGAAGTGTTGCTGCACAGCTGGTAGTGAGTGTAAGGATAAGAATTGTGATGGTAAAAAGGTGTTGACTGACCCTGAACCCTAATGAGCAGAGGTCAAGTCAGTCAGGGTGTGCAGTGGCTTGAAGTTGTCATTTTTTCATAACTTTTCATATCTTACTCAGCATCCAGCGAAAAGATGAGTCACACTGACTTGAAATCAGTAAGCATCTTCACAGTTCGTTTCTCCCCTCTCCAATGCAAACAGTGCTCGTCGGACTGTTACATTAAGAATTAAATGCAGGATCGGCTTACAAGTCATGTGGAACCTGAATACAGACTGGATGGCAATGTGGAACAACACCACCAAGAACAATGTACAAAACAAGTCCCATCCAAGGTGTACAGCCTCTGTCTTGACTCTTGAAGTTATTAGTTTGCCTTGTGAACACTGCAGGAGCATTTGTGTTTGAATAGCGTTCTTTCACCAAGAATTTAATGAAGTTAAAAAAAAAACAAGACTGTTAAACAAGTCTGGAATGAAGCTGAGCTAACATGGAACATTTTCTCTCTGTTTCGACCATTCCTGCTACTGAATATTGTTTTGTGCACTGTTTAAATTCATTGAAGTAAAAATGACACCCTGGTACATGTGGAGTTTTGTCGGAGACTGGACTGTACACTGTGTTTACGAACACCTTTACTGGCATGGTTTTGTGTTTTGTTTAAGCTTTGGTCCTCTAAATCATTCTACCGTACTAAAAACGTCACTAGCTCGATCAACCTCTGTTTCTGCCTGCTGCGGCCGGTCTTATTGTCTACCACAGTGTGTAAGCTCTACAGCCCATATTTATATTGTGTGTTCAACTACAAACATGTAAAGTCAGACTTTTCTTTCTGCTGTCAAACTATGTTAAAGTTTGGGGGGAAAAAACACCAGCAAAATGCAAGCTCATGTCAACTTCATATAGAAGATCATCTTCAAAGTGACCTGTCTTATGTTCAGTTTGCCACAGCAGCCTTTGTACATTTGATATCCTTGTATAAATTTAAATGTTTAGAGGTAATAAGTTAAATGTTCATCCAACATGTCACAGGCTGGAAATGAGGAGAAACGGGTAGCAGGTTGAAGGCTTGTTCTGGCTAGTTTGGTGATGACGTTAAATGGGGGCAGCTTGACTAAAAGAAACAAGTTTTCCGTCTCAACTGAGCTGTTACACCTGTTGAAGGTTAGATCTCGATGTTTAGATTATAGTTATATGATATGAGTGCCTTTGATCTGCATCTGCACAAGACAGCATTGTCCTGGGATGCCAGTGTTCGCCACAGCACTCAGCATGACTCTGTAAGTGTTGCTATGGTAATGATGATTAATATGCAAGGGTAATGCTGTAATAGCAGTCTATATGTCTACAGTGGTATGGAAATTAAATGGGTGTTATTGTTTTTTTCAGGGGCTTTGTACCCTCCTGATTCTGCTCCTTGTGTACTGTATTAAAGGAATAATTCAGTAAGTTTGAGTAAGAGATCATGATTAAAGGGGAACTTATTTTACACTTCAATCTGTTTACAGGTGTTGGGGGAGCCACAGCATACATGAAAAAAAAGTTGTATAAAGCCTTTCTGGCTCCAGATGGGTCTGTGTAAAATCTACTAAATTGGTTCAAGTGATGCCACTAGCCTAGTAACATCAGAATCAGGCTGAGCTGTTGGTGGCCCACTTACACTGGAGGTGCCAGATTTTGAAAAGAAAGAAATGAGGGAAAAAAAGATGCTACTTCTGGCTCTGCTGCATTCATTTGCCCATTGTCAGTTCAAAGTTATAAGAGTTAAAGTTAAAATCTGTGGAGTACTGTCTCAAGGCAACCACAGTTAATGGTCAGCTAGTACAAGAGAGCACAATGAGTTCTGCTGTACACACCTGAAAAATATTGCTAAGAAAGTGTAATTATTTTGGGTTCCTTGAATCTTAAGCATTAAGCCGCATAGAAGAGCGAACGCAGCAGCAATCTCCTGTCAGTGGCTGCAGGAACACGGACACTTGTTTAAAGTGTGACTTATGGTGAAAACATAAACATTTCTAGACCACCACATTGAGATTGTTAATTATTGTGACATGACAGACTTGTGTCATATGTAATTCTAGCAGCTGTCTGTGATGTAATCATATGACCACATTCCTCAGGTTGGATATGACTTGGTTAAGGTCTCTGTCGGCATTCAACTGCAACTTGTCCACAAAATTGGCATGATGTTGGAATTTGTAATACCTTATGTTAAAAGTGTCCCTTGTTCTAACTATTTTAAGTTTTGTTGTTTTCTAAATGCGTATGGTACTTGGAACTTACTAAAAATAACTCACAGTGGGACCTCCCACCTCTCGACAAAGAGGAGGCTCAACTTATTTTCAGTTTAGCCCAAGCAGTAATTTGAATAAAAGAGCTGTAAACAAGTTCAGTAAAAGTTAAAAGTTCTTAAAATAGTGTACTTTGACAATTGAAAAAAACAGTTGTGTGGTTAAGCTAACCACTCTATCTGCCTCTAGCCACTGATAAATAACAGCAAGGTAGGCAAAGGTAGTGAGAACAGGTAACATTCCCTACAACTTTAAAGTGAACCAGCAGTAGATCAAGTAAAGAAAAACACCATAACATTTTTATTTGGCTGAACTGCCTGTGTTCTTACAGATTCTCACATTAAACAGAGAGGTGGTGGAAAACTACCTGAAAACTAGGTCATACTAAAAGTTTTTCCTGCCAGGCACCATGCTGTTACATGGCTGTTTTGTGTGGATTGGGTGTTACTGTGTGTGATCTGGCTGTCTGTCAGTTTAGATGACAACCAGGTTGTAGTGCAGATGCTCTGAGTCTCTTTTATCTTGCTTCTGCTGTGAGTCTCCAATAAAACCTCGGTGAGCGTGATTATGTGGGTTATGTCAACTTTGGTATTATTGTAGTAAGCAGTTGAAGTGATTTCACAAGGTGCATTTTAAGTTCAAGAGGAGAAACATGAAATCAAAATAGTGACTAAATGAACTTAGTAACATAAGAACGTCACGAAAGTGGAGGCCCACGAAAGAAGCATTTTTTCCAATCTAAGTCTCATTTCCAAATATCAAACACATAAAACAGTTTTACATTTTGAAACATTTATCGGAGCACTGACATTGCAAAGATATTACCTGGTCTGAGACCTGTCCTGCTGGTTTGGCTGGCACCTTAGCTGCTGCAACAACAACGAAGATCAAAACATGTAATTATACACTGAAAAAAAGGTAATGAAATGAGAAATGAAGAATAGGATCAAATTATAGTTTGGTGTAAGCTCAAGGGTGATTTATTGCAACATATGTTCACAGCTATCTCCTCTCAGCAAAAACTACAAGTACAGCTTGTAAAGAACAAACACATTTGCAACCAAAATTCACTCCACAGTTCTTTCTTTTTTTTTTTTTTTTAAATTTGAAGAAATGTACAACACAACAATATGTGGCAACAAGTTACATTTTAACAAAAATAGTACACAACAGTGTACAAAATTCTAAATAAGAGTACTGGGTTTCAGAAGACAAAGAGAAAATATACAAAAATAAATGAATAAATAAATGAAGGCAGTAAAAATTGAGAACCGAATTAATAAATAAATAAATATTGTTAAGGGGACTCATCAAATATCACTGACAATGTTTGCAACTCTTGCAGCTAATTTTCTTTCTACACGTTCAATTAATTTGCAGTAAAGTGCCAATTCTTTCGTAAAGACTACCCAAAGGGACTGTATTTTTAAACATTTGCATGTGAGGATAAAAAATTTCCCCAAAACATTAAAATTACTATTTTTTTATTTTTTTATTTTTTTTAACCAAAAATTAAGTCATTTTAGGAAAAACAGATGAGGTAGGCTACGTTGAGTTCCAACCAGTCACATAAATCACACCAGAAAGTGTTACTGTATGTACAGGAGAAGAATAAGTGGTCTGTAGTTTCTACATCCTCGTTACAAAAGGAACAAATAGCCTATTATGATCAAAATTAAAACGTTTTCTAAGGAGTTCAGCTGAAGTGTATATATCATTTAAAATTTTAAACTGAA
This sequence comes from Naso brachycentron, assembly GCA_029874485.1. Taxonomy (NCBI): domain Eukaryota; kingdom Metazoa; phylum Chordata; class Actinopteri; order Acanthuriformes; family Acanthuridae; genus Naso; species Naso brachycentron. Next base: position 1,922,250 of record JAQFJA010000004.1, read on the forward strand.
GTTTCTGCATTTTGGGAAGTAAAGGTGATTTCAAGTCTCTTCTATGCGTTTCGGGTGCTTGACTCTGTCTCACTTGGTAGAGCAGGCATGTGTGGAGTTGTACTTTACACACAGATCTTTGTTTCACATCTTTCTATCACACCTTTGTTTCCGACTACAGACGTGGTAATATGGATATCCACCAGATCACACTGAAGGCAGCTCGGGGTGGTACTTCGAAGGTTCCATGGTGTAATGGTTAGCACTCTGGACTCTGAATCCAGCGATCCGAGTTCAAATCTCGGTGGAACCTGCTTTTGGAGTGAATATGCTCTAACAAGGCTGAATTGAAGAGGCGTTCACTGTTGACAAATATGCCACCAATACGATTAGCAACAAGAAGTTAATTTATGCGTTAAAGTGCAGTTTTTACTTTGGATAGTATATTTTTATTCTCGAGTGGAAACAGTCGTCTATTTTAGTAGCTTCTCTCTCGGGTGAAGAAAAATAAAAATAAAAACCTGATTATACCACCACAGTAATAAAAATCATAGCTGAAGAAAGTCAGTCAAAATATCTTTTATAAACACGACTTTCTCTCCCTATAGAGGTGCTGTAGCCCACTTCAGATAGGCCTACATTTCGCCTGGGGAGAAAGTTGACACTGGTCTGTGCTGAATCCTGGAGAAGTCTGCAAGGAAGGGCCCTGACAGTGCAGGTCTGCAGCCAGACTGTCTTGGAAAATTTAGATCACACGGTTCCATAATGGTTGATACTCTGCACTCGCGAGGTTTGGTAAATATGTGAAACCTTGAACAACAGTGTTACAAACTGCCTAAGAATGTGACAAAGAGGGGAGGCAGTAAGGGTAACGTGCCAGTGGTTCATTTTATTGTATAAACATAACAAAAAGGCATGAGGCGTGGAGAATAACTGTATCAGTATTATATTGATTGTATCTATGGATGAGTGACGTATGTGTGTGGTTGTGTTGAATAATTATAAATGCAGTACAAAACAAGGAGAGAGACGGTGTGGGGGGGGTGAGACACGGTCGTAGATAGAAGAGATATGATGTAATAAAAATGTAGTGAAAGCATGATGCCCAATCAGAGGCATCCCTGTACTACAAGAATAGTTTATATTTTTTAAGGAGGAGAAAAAACTGTCGTTACTCCGGTGGCTAATCTCTTTGGTGAAAACATTTGCCAAAAATGCACACAAAATGAAAAATGCGAACAATGTTGAATCAAATCTAAATGCTGTAATGAAACAGGTGTTGTTAAAGCGATCTAACCTGCATAAATGTTCGCGGGCATCATATTTGTTCGTGGGCAGTAGTCGTCATAACACCGGAAGTACACCACTTTAGCTCGAGACGGAAGTGGAACGGGGTATCGAATGTGCAGAGAAGTTTTAACGCTGCAAAATTCACTCCTTTGTACTCCTATCAGACACCAGCAAACCATTCTACAGTGTCGTCTCCATTTCCAGCGTCATCATGTTTAACAGACAGACGAGCCTGTGGATGGGTGATGTATGTTTGAAGTCTCTGTTTCTTTCAGTGTGGTCACATTAGCTTAGCTAACGGCGCGCGTGCTGGTTAGCACGGATACGTTACCTTGTCGGTAAACATTAGACTAAACTCCGTCGAAATAACTAAGCTGCTTTGTCGGTAGAACTTTGCGCAGCACTTTAATAATGCAGCAGCACTAGCCCAAGGTTGTTGGTCAGATAACGTGAATTCACCAAGTAACGTACCCTTCACTCCCACAAAGCTAATCATTGCAAGCTAACTCTTTACCTGTGTAATGTTAGCATTCGTTAACTGTTAACGTAACTCAGTACAGAGCTTGCCTTGTAACCTAAATGGAACAGAGCCAACAGTAATGTTAACTGTCAAGCATGTTTGTCATTTTCTTTAAGATAAAAATGCTTATTCCACAAGGTTGCATAATGTTAAAAACAAATAAGTACATTAATAAAGAAATGCAAGAGTTGGATGTAGTTGCCCGTTGCACACTTACTAAAACAGGTCATTTATTCAGTTTTTACGTTACAAAGTCGTATGTATGCTTCTGTAATGTTATGAACTTTTTCCTGTGGTTCAAATGGAATCGGTTACACAGAAACTTTTTTGTGTGTATTTAGTTGGACCCATACATGGATGAGAACTTTATCAAGCAGGCCTTTAGCGCCATGGGAGAATCACCGTTTGGAGTCAAGATCATCACTCACAGGATTACAGGGTAGGATATACAGAGCAGCTCATGTGTTAAAGCTTTTGATACAGCTCAGACAACATCAGATGTGCTGTACATTTCCCCTCACAGTAACGGTTACACCGAGTGTTATCACTAGGGATGGGCATAATTAACCGACGATCGATAACTGATCGTTAAGAAATTTGTCGATCACGTGACTTTTTATCAATTAAGTCCGGCATTAATAGAGGTTCCGTTGCGCACGCAGAGTATTCAAGCAATGCAATGAATTTCACTGTGTGGCAGCATTAAGAGATCTCAACGCCAGGGGGCGATACTTAACTGAGAAAGGGCCATACTCAGCGACCTGCGAGTTTCCGGAGATTTTAAAATAATCATGAAGAGGGCACGGCGAAGTTTGGCGTGGGAGCATTTTGAACTGAAAAATAACGAGGTTCACTGCAAACACTGTGAAGCATTGTATAACTACAACACGTCCACAACTCAAATGATGTACCGTTTGAACAACGTACACGCGACCCTGCGTAACGTCGGCGGCGGTGCATCCTGCTCTCGGCCAGGCTGGTGTTGGAGTTATTTTATTTACTGTTAAACGTTTACAGTCGTCACCACCGTGAGTAACAAGTTACTTTTGTTAAGTAATTGTTAATTAATTTCCCTCACTCTCACCGTTTTTCTGCACTCCGTTCCTTTTGGAACAGTCTGAAGTTATATTTTGGCAGAACCTGTCAGTCCTTAGTATTAATATATTTTTGATTGAGTTTGTATTGTAATTGTGTTTTGGATTTTTTTTAAATTTTGGAATAAAGGAGTGTAAGTCATGTCTTAGGGCGCCTTTTGCGCACCGTTTATGCAATTTGAACTGCCAGTTTAACTGCCCAAAGAGATGGACTGTTCTAATAATAAATATTTCATTGAGAAACAACACACTGTATTTTCGTTGTACTTTTAATATAAAAACATAATGATTAATCGATAACTGATCGTTAATTTCCCTGATCATCGATAAAGGAAATTTCATCGAATGCCCATCCCTATTCTATACATACAAAATATTTGGGTACTTGCATAGAACAGTGACCTGTCAGGTGTTATGAAAGATGGTTTCTGCTTCATTTCAGCTCACCACTGCACTGTGTATCCACAGCTTCGAAAAGTCCACATGGCCATAGTCATATCACATTAACACAAAATCAACATGGATGAAAATACAGAAATGGGAGACAACAGTGTGTGTTTAATACCAATGGTCATCTGTTTTTTATGCCTTCATACTACAAAACTACAAAACTGTAGAAAAAAAAGGCCATGTGCAACAACACGCAGAAAACAGACTGCATAAACTCACCACAAGACAGAGCAAAAAAAGAAAACTTCAGATAAAGAGAGAGAGAGAAAGAAGACAGAAAGTCATGACAGGTTATGATAAGTAGAAAGCAGTTGCTGTCACACACCTTGGTGTAGCTGTAGTATGTGTCCCTGTATTGCCGTTGGGATAACAGGCTCGGGAAGCTCCTGCAGGAAGAGTCGGAGCAAACTGACCGCTGATGCCAGGTCCGCCTCCTTCTCTAGCTCCACCTCCTCACCACTGTCGTAACGCTGGCGCAGCCAATCCACACGCTCTGCGTTTCCGTTAACCAGGAAGAGCCCCTCCAGGTCCAGATGACCTGACAACACATACGATTTTTACTTGAATTATCACATTATCACCACATAATGTTTTGTACCAGAAAGAAACTAGGAAATGTTGACGAGTGCAAATTGAGACGACTGTCTGGTCATGTGAGTCCTACTGACTACTGTTCACTTCCTGGTATCTCATCTGTTAACAAGCCAACACAACGTTTCAGTCCAAATGTTCACACGGAAACTTTTCCCATTTCCAACAGCACAAAGTAGCGTATAGCAGAACAGCATTCAGTCTCAACAGGGTCCACAGTCACAATGTCATGCGCATCACTGATGTCCTTTCCCATTAAAGCACTGTTCAGCCTTATGCAACACTCTACCAAAGCAGCCCCTGTTCACACTGTATGAACAGCGTAATCAGTCACAGATGCCAAAGCTTTGGTTGAACACATCTTCAATGCTTTCCACTTCTGACCTCTGTCTTACATCAGATTCCTTTTTTTTATTTTTCAGCACGCTGCTTCTACTAAAATCTCAGACATCACACACAATTCAAACAAGAGAGATTAAGGCCTTTCACTGGCTGAATAACTTCTGGACAGGCAGCACCACTCTAATTATGTGCCAGCAGAGGCCCGCGAGGATTAAAGACTTATTACATAACCTCATATGGTCGAGTGGCCCCCAAGTCACAAAAAACACAAACCTGCTTCATTGGTCTCTTAAGGGGACCTGAGGTGAATTGTAATAGTTGGAAATAATTCTCCACCGACTTGACAGGTCTTACAAGGAAACATTTGTGTTTTTGTGACTGACAATGCAAGTCCACAATACAAGAATGAGACAGGAAATTAGAAAAGGAAGCTTTTTCTATTGTTCAACATGTCACTGCAGATGTGCGCTCCACATCCTTTCTTGATAGACTGGTAAGATTTTACCACCACTCCCAGGGCCAATTAAAACACCTATCCCACACACCTGTATGGCTTTCTATAATATGCAGATATTTGCAGTTGATATACCTTGTAATCTTAAAATCTGAGCAAATCTTCTATATTGGTTTTGCATATTTCCCTTTGTAATTATTTAATATCATTACGGACATCCATTATGAAAGTTGAATGGTTTGCCATTTTTCAGTCATCTGATTGCTTCTACTTCTTCAGACATTTGACAT
>JAQFJA010000004.1:2063376-2077441 GCA_029874485.1 Naso brachycentron
AATTATTCATGGTACTATCAGCAGCCGCAATGCATTTTTGTTAAGTCATCCTTCGGTATGAACAAAACTGGTAGTATTAAGATGTGCAAAACCTATACAATCCTTTCCACTCAGTTAATTAACTTGATTAATTCTTTTTTTAAACTAGCATGACAAGTAAACATGTTGGTTAGGTCATCTGCTAAGACACTGTAGCTACAAAAAGTGAATGCAGTGTGTAGAATTTGCATGAAGCCTTACTCTGTTCTGTACAGTTTCCCTGTAAGTGAAATTTAAAGCTAGTATAATAAAGAGAATAGATGCAATTCTACCAAAGAGATACAAACACATACACACAAATATTAATGGGTAGGTAATGATGATAGACAGAAGTGGAAATGGCATCCAGATGCAAAAGAAGAATTTACCTTGCCACAGCATGTAGCAAGCATTGCGCATGTGCTAGCAATGTGCCTACCAGCAGAATGGTAGCCTCCTATTGATACTCTAAAATACACCCCTTTCAGACATAGTTAATAATGGAAAAGAAGGCATAGCCAACAACCAATACTTAGCTGAACACAACTGAGATGTAGTGTTATTGATTGCAACATGTGCTCAGGTTAAATGAAAGGGCAAGAAAGACAAAGATGACATGCCACACAGTCACTTGTGAACATAAAGACAGAGCAGCATTAAAGCTGAAACACTCCTGATGGGCTTCATGGAGCATTTTTGTATTATTGCTGCTCTGTAGGAATTATGCAATATGAAAAGCACATTTTTTTGTGAGATTGGGTAAACGAGTGACTTACAAGTGGTTGAATTTTAAAGCTTGTTTGACTGTTACAAGTTGAGGGATAGCAACAGAGCCTATGCACAGTGTGACCAAGTTGTGTAAAATCTACACCTTCTTGAAAACAGACATTGAGACTTTGTTGGCAAGACAGATACCAGAGGGGATATAGCTTGGTGATTTGTTAGCTTATGCTGCTATATCAAGTTTCTAATGCTGGTGGAAATTATTGACAGTGAAGCCAAGGTCAAGCACACTGATTACATTCTATATCCCGTCTTTTCAGTAGGACACACCTAGCAAAGCCATTTCCGCTGTGAAGCTTTTGCTTTCCATGATCACCACAGTAAATGAAAGAACGTTCACGGGATTACAGCAGTGATGCATGATAGTGTTGTAGTCTCCTATTCAGTGTACATGTTGCGGCTGACTGATGAGTAGTAAGATGTGGAAAATGCTGTTAGAGCTGCTATGAATAGTTAACCTAATGGGTTGTTTTTTGCATTGATGAAAGAAAAATTCATGCAATTGACTAACAATAACTTGTACAGACATGTCAATTTTATCAATTCTTGTCACAATGTCTCATGAATTTGGCTAGGTAGCTAATTAGGTACATAGAAATATGGTGTTATTATGGACCCCATTGCTTTTCTTGCAAGAAGTCTGGAACTAAAAACTTTATCCTGTATATTTGATGATCTACTGTTTATGTTTTGCCATATGAATTTCAAAGGTCACATTGGCACGTAAGTAGAAATTCTTACCCGGTATATTAAGTTTTTTATCTTGGGTGCTGTTAATGGACATTCCTGTAGGGGGTGGAACAGCAAGTAAAAAATTGTTCTCACAACTCCCATGATGCCTCTTTGGAGGTGGGGACGATGGTATTACAGGTGATGTCATTAATGGAGATGACATCATTGTTGCCATTGGTGCAGCTTCTGTGCCGTCCGTCACCGTAAGCGAGCGTCTGACAGCCATGTGTGGGTAGGGTGCCCTGGGTGGGCATACTGTTCCCATCATGGCAAAATCTGGTATATTGGGTATCATCACCGGGGAACCTCCCACGCCAGTTGGGTATGTTCCAGCCATTACCAAAGGAACAGTCAGATGTGAGCAATCAGACATTGCGCGTCTCACAGCAGTCCGATGTGGCAGTTCACTTCTCTGGTTAGTTTTTATCTCTGTGTTCATGGCAGCATATGATCCCGCTCTCCCATCCTCAACACAGCTTAAATCCTGTGGTAGGCCATGAATCCCAACCCTGCCTGTTAAGCCTCTGCTAGGTGGAGAACATAACCCTGTCCTTCTGTTTTCAGTATGGCATAAGTTTCCTCTTTCCTCCCCACTCTCCCCTACCAAACTCACCCCATCACCAATGTTAACTCCACAAATTGAGGCTGGAGGTGGGCCTGCAGAGGCATCAGCTTTACTGTGTGTTAAGTCAGCAGGTGGAGGGGCAGTACCAGTAGGTTGTGCTGTTTGTTTTCCTAAATATGGCCTGAGAGTTTGATTTCCAGAGAAAACTGTGACTGAATTTTCTTTCAGATTTCCTCGAAGGTCTCTGGATGTGGAAGATGTAATGGATTGCTTCTCATCCTCTTCATTTCGTGAACCTCCTTTGGTACTTTCAGTGAAGCAAGGGCTCAACTGGTTTTTCTCCCAAGGCTTACCAATTTGGGCAGATACTTGAGATCCCTGGAGGTAAAATCCATCTTTGTTGTCTGTATAATTTTGTTGACGGTTGTTTTCTTGAAAGTTAGAGTTTGATGTGGGCTTATGGTCTGGTGCAGAATTTGAAACGGATCTCCCAGGAGAGATAGATGGGGAAGGTACTGAAGAGCAAGGAGAAGACAGGGGGCTGCTAGGACTTTGTCCTGCACTCCCTAGTGAGGCCCCGGTACCTCCTACCCTATGTCCATCCTCCTTTGGTCTCCCCCCTCTGGACATCTCATCCTCTATCTTCAGTACAGGCATCATGGAGCTTGGAGATCCTGGTGCTTCAGCCACCATCCCAGTAAACTTCCCTTCTAGCCTGCCTTGCCCAAATTCCACCTTGTCGTCCATCAAAGTTATTTTGGACCCCCCCTGTGGGGCAGCACCTACCTGCCCCACCGGTGCCATCTGGCCTTGGCAGTGCCATTCACTGGGTGATAGTGAGGAAGAGGCAAGGACTGCAGGGATGCTGACACCAGAGAGGGTACTGGGAGGTTTGTGTTGCTGTTGTTGCTGCTGTTGTTGCTGATGCCCACTGGAAGGTTGTTCGTACCCACTGCTACCACTAATAATGCCAGGCTGCTGCCAGGGTGAGCTAGACAGAAAGGACATTCTTCCAGTCTGTTGTCAGATCTTCTTGTCTTGATCTTTTTTTTTCGCTTAGTCTCTCGTCAGTCTCTTCTTTTCTTTTTTGTTTAGTCCGTCTTTGTATTTTATGTTCTTTTTTCTCTCAGTTTTCTCAGTCTTCAGTTTTCCGCCTGTCCTCTGCTCTTTTCTGTCTCTTGTAAGAGTTGATTTATTATTGTCCAGCAGGCAGAAATGTCCTTAGTATCCAAAGTGTTTTGAGCTCAGAAAGTAGAGGAAGCAATGCATGTTTTTTTAAGCAATGTGAGTTCTTTGTATGTAACTGAGCTGATGTGTGTGAATTGCATGCGTAAATGCAAAATGCATATGTGTGTTTACAGGCGAGGAAAAAGGAGTGCGTGTAAGAGTGAGAGTGCGTGCGTCTGGTCGTCTCGGCTTCTCTCTGAGCATTGCACGGATCAGCTGTGGGGCTAAATTGCACCTTGCTCTCCCTCTCTCTGTCTCTCTCTCTCTCTCTCTCTCCAGCTTTTCTCTGTATCTCTGTTTTCTCTCCCCCCCTCCATCCTTTCTCTCTGTCTCTCTGTCTCTCTCTCTCTCTCTGACATCACAATCACATGACAACCCGGAATATTCCCTCATTCGCTAGAGTAAAATTTTAGCATCAAGCCCCTAGCGACAAGTGTGCACAGGCATACACACATAAAGACACAAAATCGCACAAACACCCGTGTAGTGGCAAACATGCATGTACACATGCACACAAACTGATCAATGGCTGTTGCAGTCACTCAGCTTCCATATGACAGCTTATGTTCACATGTTGATGCAGAGTGAGAGACACAAGGAGAGATAAGTAAGACATGACTGAAGACTGTAATAATCCTGACTAGACTCTGATTGGACTTTGTGTCCCTCTGATATCAGCCCATGATTGGCCACAGAAGTAAAGAAAAAACATGTTTATTACGAGGCTGTAATTTACCACATTGATGTCATGAGATAATGACTGTGCCTTGAACCTTGTTCTCTTGTCTTCATTTGTTTTATACCTTGACTGAAATTATTTTGTGCAGTTAACATTTTCAAAGTTGCTTTAGGTTTGGCATTCTGTTTGTTTAATAGGAGGACATCTTTTTGTACAAACAGGATAAGAAAAGGAGAGAAGTTTCTTATGATGTGTACTACAAAATGGAAATATGAACATTGACTGAACAGAGGTAAGCATCCTCAATCAAGGATTGTTTATCCTTTGGTAAAACCTTGGAAGGGCTGAAACTTTGCCTAAAGCATGGGTCTGAAGTGCAAAGCATTAATCTGAAATAGCTGACAAAGATATTGAACACAAAGATGTTCAACGCTCTCACTTTATAGCACATTTCATCAATGGCTACTTTATGTACTATGTTTTCTAAGTTATTACATTGACTAGAGGTGTTGAAATTAAAATCAGGACAAAAAAACTTATATTTTGACACAAATGCAAGTTTAAGTGAGTGTTTACCCCTTCTGGGGTAGTGAAAAAAAAAATCCTTACAAATAATGACTCACAAAGATGGATCATGTAATTTTACATATGTGTCAGCTATAAAGGAGCTGTCCTAACTGGATGCTTGCTATGTGTGTTTAAAAAGCAGCACAACACATACATTAGTCATTAAATATACAGACAAGCCCACTGAGATAAATCAGTTTTATTAACAGTTAATGTTATACCTGACCCTGCCAGGACACCTCAGGGTCCCTCAAGCAAGGGTAGTCAATATCCACACAAGATACCCCACTGTACGCTCCACCAATGGTGTGTCTCCTTAGTGGGCAGAGTCACGTCTCCCATGGAGACAGATCATGAAGCCATCCCTCCGCCTTGTCTGGAAGTGTTACAATGTTGTGAGTGGATTAAAGCAGATGGATGTTGCGTTAATTGCATGATATTCGTGTGATGTAAGTATTAACTTTTAATTAATAATTTTCGTGCATAAGACTATTTAAATGTCCATTTATATCCATTGCGAGGCAAGACGGGAAGCACTGGTTTCCAGATCTCGCAAGAGTGTGTTGCTGAGACAGAGACAGGTCTCAAATAAAATTAATTTTCTCTTGATTTGTGTGTTTGAAAAATGCCATTATGGTGTTAGAATGTTCGGAAGATATGTGTCTTGTGAAAGATGAGTCCAATATGTATCTTGGTGACGAATGGGTGAAAGAATTAATCATAATCTGTGATCAGGTTCATTTCTCCCATAAGAATGAATGGACTCAAGACTGTCCCCAGTCTCCTAAAGGAGCGGGACCGTGGCGAAACCCATGTGACACTGGAAATGAACGGTCAGTGGGAGATCTTGCTTCCTATTAGCCATCTCTGCCTCAAGAAGACCTGGAGAGCGTTGCCGGGGAGAGAGACATCTGGAATACCCTACTTAACTGCCATAGCAACCCAACCCCAGATAAGTGGAAGACAATGGAAGGATTGACTGATGACATCAAACACTTTCAACCTGGGGTGTTAATAAACAACTGTCATCTTTAGTGTCTGTGTGCAACACATAGTAATAAAATTGCGTAACAATAATGTATAAGGCATGACGAAATTAAGTTTCTTGTCCCTGTATGTCTGCCACTAGGGGGCATAGGAAACAAGCTACAACCACAGCATTGACATAGGACCACCTACAATATATTGTGAACTTGTCAGAAAACAGTGGCTTATTTACACATTCAGCAACATAAGGATTCAGTTACAGGCATGTTTTTGGTCATTGGATGAATGTAGACTAAAAAATCACTCTTTTGAACTCTATTTTCTATGGTCAAATTTATTTTTACATTATAAAAATACTTAGAGATTAAATGAATATATCAGCTGGGGACCATCTGAAAAGAACATCAGGCACAAGTTGAACTGCATCAGTTATTATTTATGGAATTCATGTAATTTATGTGCACTCTTTTTATTTCAGTAGATCATGATGAAAAACCATGACTCTGCTCTGCTCTTGTGTTCCTACAGAAGGCATAGCTCATCAGTGCTTCACACACAGACACACAGACTGAAGAAGTGGAGACTTGTTGATTGACAATAACCCAAGTTGAAGAAGAAGTCGGTACGGTAAGTTCTGTGCTAGAAAATCTTCCCCAGAACAAAGGCGAATGAACCTCAAGCCCAAAGGGAAAATCTGGCCAAAATAAGCTATGTCTTTCAAATGCGTTGTTCCCTGTCCATGTTTGCTGCATAACCAATAAATCTAGGGGAATCACTGCTTATCAACAGTGAAAGTACCTTTTTACATTTGACATGTAATGATAGGAAATTCACAGATGTAGCTCATTACATTATTTATGGTTGGATTCTAGCTATGTGTGCAAGTTCCAGGCTTCTGGTATTGTAGGTGTTGAAGCATACATAAGCATGGCTCCTGGGACACTGGAGCTGGGCCACCAGTGTGTTATCAATTACACCTGCTGTTTTACTGGTGTGAAAAAACCCTGTTGTTAAAGAACAGCCAAAAAAAATAAGTGCAGAATTGAATTAGCACTACTGTTACCCAGTGTAACTGTATGTTAAAAGATTTACAAAACAATTTGTAACCCATTTATGAAAAGTGAATTACAACTGTATTTCATTGTATAACTTTGTTGTAAAATAAGAATTAAATTAACTTGAATTTTGAATTGACATCAAAAGCACTGGCAAAGGAATGACCTGATGTAAGATGGACCCCTCAGAGAAATGAAGAACATGGTCTGAGTCAAGCCACTCTCTTAGCAGCTTCCACTTTGGCCTTCAAGGAACTGTGTGCATTCTCACAGCAACACATTCTCATACCAAGTTGTCAGATATTTGTCGCTTTGTCACACCCCTTAGCTTTTTATACAGACACACATGGTAACCATCTGTGTGTGATGCCCAAAGCCTTCCTGCCAAAGACCCTTTCTGACATGTGGTTAACATGGTGAAGTTTAGGCACCAAATCTACTTGGTTAGATTTTTTAAAAATAGTTGGTTTCACATATGATTTTGCAGGGGTCTCACACCCCAGTCTCTTAGGCAAAGTCCTGTTTCTTACCAACCACTCTACCCCGATGTTGATGTGCATGGCTTAACATTGGAGGTTGTTGATAGCCTGGTAGGCACCTAGTGAATCTGTATAAGACACAGGTGTGACAAAACATAGGTATTTAACAAGACCAGCGTAGCCACAGACCTGCTACACATGTTCTGTGACTGTACAAAGAGCTATTAGCATTGATTGATCTACGTGGCAGTATGATGTTCAAGACAAAGACCATTTTTTACCCCTATATCAATGATTTCCCTACAACTAGTGATGGGGATAAATTAGTTAATTAAATTACAAAATAAATGTATTTAATGTATAATCAGGTACTAAAGTATAATGTGCAATAAATTACAGTTACTAATAAAAATGTTGGTGATTACAAAGGGGTGCCATCTGGGTATAATATGTTCTCTAAACAGCTCATATTTAGATTCATTTTATTTCTTTGCATCTTTTTGCTAGACAGGAATGGGAATGAAAATGCTGTCAGCGTTAAAATGCACAATGTCAAAACTGAGGAAAAATCTACAGGAAGCCAATGTAACCACAGTTAGCTGCACTCCTTTTTTTTTCCAAAACAAAATAACCCAGTTTTTTTAAAAAAATGTTGGAAAAGTAATAAGTTACATTATTTTTATGAAGTAACTAAATAATTTACATCACTAAATATTTTAATTAGGCTAAAAACAGGCTAACTAGTATGTGTAACCTCCTATAATTCAAAATAACCTGTCCAACACGGCTTAAAACACACTACTAATTTAATTAGGACCGAGTCCCAACACCCTTCAAGGTCATCTCATTGAAGAATATGACTATGACGCTATGGTAAGCTCCTCTATCCAGAAAATAGTTGGAACTTTTTCCAGTTTTAGAGTGGTGCAATATCCCTCTCTGCTTCTCTCAGGATTTGTAGTCTACTAAAGCTTTGCAAGGGGGATTAAAACTGTTCTGACAGCAAAAAGGTCTCATCCTACGCTCTGCCTCTCCTGTCTCCACATTTTTTCCCAACCATTGACTTCTTTGACTAACTTAGAAATTGTGTGTAAGAGCTATGTATCGAAAGTACATTACATCTACCTAAATTTGTTGGCTTAATCAATACAAGATGAAATCAAAAGCTACATTCTAGGCATTTCACTGATGCTTTTTTCCAGAGTGACTTAACAACAGGCTGTGCAGAACTTATGTCATCTCATCTACGTGCAATGCAGAGAGCATAAGTGGATTTCAGGGAGTGCAACCATCCAGAATTCAGTATTTTCTATTTTTTAGAACATCCTCTGGAACTCTTAATTCTGCTAATTGCTTAAAAGTATAATATGCAACATTTTCTGATTAAAATGTCTTACGCTGGCTATCTCTGTTATAAAGCTGTATCAGTTATGTAATGCCATGATCCTAAACGTTTCCAAAAGTGTTCAAACCCAGATAAATCTTTTAGTCTATGATGCATTTCATTTAATCACCTGGTGTAATTTGATGAGAAATGTTAGTTAACACTGTTGGGTGGCTGCATCAATTGTAATTTATGATTTGAGAGTTTTGTAAAGCATTATGTACATTATACCATGGTCTGGGAAACACTCTTTGATTGGCCTACAGGCAGGGGCGGAGTGGCCATCGGGACGACCGGGACATCCCACAGACTGCTCTCCGTGGGTCATAGCTTGCCAGCCCATAAACTATGGTGAACCAAACACATTCTCATGAAAATCTGTAAGATCTATATTCCTGTTAATTAACTCTGAAGTATTTATACTACTTGATGTCTCTCTACATCTCAGTCATGGTTGCGCTAGTTGGCTACTCAGACTCACTCATTCCAGCCTACTGATGTTGTTTAGCCTCCGATCTTGATCTAATTGTTCTTATTCAGACATACATAACTTTCATGACCACAACTATAAAATGACCAGCAATATAATTTGTTTGTTTGTTCATAAATTAATGTAGAATGAAAGGAGCAAAGCCTCATGGGAAATGGGAACTGCGGGGTGCGGTCAGAATTTTCCCGGTGGATTTTGGTGTCCCATTCCGCCCCTGCCTACAGGTGTGCATTAAACCTGTGTACCACAGACATAGATTGGCTCAAGTTTAATCAGCGTTTGAAATTAATTTGCAACCGAACTTGTAACTATAGCTACATGAAAGAGCACAGCTACAGTTGCCATCTTGGCTACGAAGTGGAAGTGTTGCAACAGGACTGTAAATATATCACTTTGGTAAGTTTTAACACATTTTTCAACAAGAGTGTAACTTTGTAGATCCACAATACATGGTCATTTTATCCACATAACATCTGTTTGTAACTCTGTTGAGAAGTTTGGGAACTTGGGGTGAGACTAAAGGTGACAATCGCGGTCAAATGTAATTAATAACATGGTATGCCATGGTTGGTATAGCCATTTAAAGTAACATAGAAGAATAATAAGCAACCAAAGGTGGGAACTGTCATTTCTGTTAAGTGCACAGCGGCTGTGCAAGACAGTACTACTCCATTTAACTCACTAAGCTAGTAGCAGAAGGAATGCCATTTAAGACACAGCTTGAGACTAACTGCTTGATTGTAAAAGGGACTAAAATCTATAGCTGTCATGACAACGGTAAACTCTTGCTTCACAAACTTTATATTTTGAGTGCAAAACTTTTACCCAAAATTTGTGAATGCTTTTATTTTAGATTGTTTGCAAATAACCATGGTATAAGGGCAACAGTCAACTTGCAGGTGTGCCTTAAATGGTTTGAAGCCACAAGGACATAAAGGAGGTAAAGCACTGACAGTAAATATTGAAATTTACTTTATTAGGATAAACCCCTTGAGATGCACCATCTCATTTTCAAGGGGGTCTCCACATATCTGGCAATCTACTGTAAACGTTGCCTTTGAAACAGTATTTTAAACAAGTGCCTCATGAGCTTTTTCTGTGATATTTTTTATGAAGCCTGTCTCTATAATGCATTACAACACATTGTGGACCAACATAACACATAACACACTTATACTGCATTATAGGTGGTTATGGTTAGGTTTAAGGTTAGGGTCAGGGTTAGCCTAACCCCGCTTATAACTAAGACTGTACAGCACTAAAGGTGCATTATGACGCAAAATAAGTATGTTCATAATGCATCATAGATGGATGATCTAAGTAAAGTGTTACCAGTTTTTCACCTAACATGACAGCTGATTGTCTCCCCACAATTCCACTTCATCCCTAACCACCTGAAGCCTGTGCCAAAAATAACAAGAGCTGCTTGTCAAGCATGACTGAAAATGAATGAATATTATTACATAATCCTCCATAAACAATTTGTCTACTGTAACCACAGAGGGAGACGCAGAAAGAAAAAGGACGGGGAAGACATTTGAGTGCTATTTGGTTTTAACTGACTTGGAAATGGTGGGCATACACAAGAAAACCAGGCAATGCTTCTGTTAAACTTAGGGTTAGCCTGCAAAGTGCCATGAGCTGACATTCATGCAGGTTCTCAGTCTAAAGCAGAAAAATGTATATTTTTGATAGCTGAGGTTTTATCATTCCAATAAAAAAACGACAGCAAGTCTTAAACTTGAAAGACACAAAGGACCGACCTCTCTGCATTCAGTTCTCTCCTTCACAAACAGTTATCACTTTCATGTGACAATGGTTAAAGTCATACACATGTATGTTCTGTAGATCTTTGTTGAACTGTCCTGTCTGAAAGCCTGAGACCTTTACTTGATGCTGTTGACACTGCTACTGCATCAAGACATGTCATTTTTCTCTTCATGGTGTCTCAGAAAACCATGTCAAAGTACAACCATAATTTAAGTTGGATTTTGCTTGCTGAGTCATGGTTTGATCCTCTGGCGGTTAAGGGACTAAAATGACTGGAGTGATAGTTCTTGCCAAATCTAACTCAAATATCATTTCATTTCATTTTGTTATTTAGGCTCATATTGTGGTCATGTTTTCTGTTTCTGCAAGTAAACTTACAACCAGGATTATTATGTTCACCAAACTAAGAGAAACTGAAATAAAAATTAAGACAAAGAGAAGCGTGAAAAAATGGTCATAAACTAAAACTAACTGAAAACTTCTCATGTGAAGGAACAGTTCATCTAAAAATAAAAACTGAGGCAGGATCTACTCATCACTATGCCAATGGAAAGCGGCATAACAATAAATGACAACACGAGAAAAATTAAAAACTTGGAACTTGTTTTTTTGTGTGTGTTTGTTTTAAAAGTTACGTGTTTATGTGATAACATTGTGAAAATGATGTGTGTGCATGCGGATCGGTCAAAACAATTGAAAACGCTGTGGTGTGCCAGGCAAGTACATGACTGTGCAATTTTGCAAAATCAGCATTACAGAATAACAACACACACGAATACGGATGCTTTCTAATACAACAAAATGAGTATAAACAACAACATGATGGCAAATCCACATTTGAAAACAATCTTCTCTCGTCAGGCATTTTCCTAGAGAAAAGTTAATCACCTAAGAGTCTGCAGCACAAACAATGCTTGTTCACCATTGTTCTTGATGTGTTCTTCTAATTAGTAGGACAAAAAATAAGAGTGTAAAAATACATTAATGAGATGAACGTCACAGCCTGCAGCTGCTGATCATGTTGACAAACGGACATGGCCCCTCTTCTTCCCATGTCTCTCCCTCTAGGCCCCCTATGGCCCTATTTGGAGGAAGACCTCACAGTTTGAATCCTCCCAAACTTAGAACAGCCTCTACAGCTGTGTCAATATCACTCATGCTTGGGGACATTTGTGTCCCTGATTTCTGGCACAGGTAGATGATGTCACCATTTTATGTCCCACCTACATAGCTTTAATTTGCAAGCTGAAAGTCTGAAGCCAGGCTAGTATAGCATGATAAAATCAACATGGATTTTTTTAATCACTCAGTGACAGTGGATTCTGTCCAATCTGCCATTGTTTTAAAGATATAAAAAACTATGAAAGCACACATACAAAATTCTCAACCACCTCCCACAGCACAAATGACTTCTCCACTGGTTAGTATATTTTTAACACTTATTGTCCAAAGAGCACATGGCTAAAAAGACATTGTGACAACTTTCAAAAACTTCTAGAAATAGCTTAAGTTTAAAATTGTGAAACTAGTGATGTTTTACTTCTTTATATTCGCTGGTCTTTTTTCTCATTTTCACCAGATTTTGCGTTTTTTTCCCAACTTAGGTTACAATTATTATCAGACTGCTAACATATGAAGATATGGCAAAGGATGTCCATTTTTGTTTTTCTGCTGTCGACAAATTATATGAAATGACCCCAACCAACAATGTATGAATCCAACTAACTATTAAAAGCCTGATATATCATCCTTCTCTGTGCCATAGAGCTTTATTGTCGTATAGAAATGATTAAAGCATATCAGTGAGCCACTGACTGACATTACCTTTATTACCATGAACACACACATTGTAGTTTGTTTTTTGACTCCCACAGTCCCACAGACGCAGCCACACAGGCCCAAATACTCACTACAGCACCAAATATGACTTAATCCACTACTGCAAAATGGTCCCCCAACAACAGCACCATTTCCTCCAATCCCCTTCTCTACAGCATTTTGGCTCTGCAGCTGCCCACTTTGATACCACTTCTTTCACTTGGTTTCACTAATGCATGTTTCTGCTCCAAAATGATCTGTTATTGTTTTTGATCTCTTGGTACTTTTTTATATAACTGTTTCTATTTGGGCTATTTTGATGAAATATAAACAATAGTTGCAAAATTGACATTACGTAAGAGAATGCTTCCAAAATTGGATTTAAACACACAAAACACGTCATTCCCTTGGTCGAGCTTTTATATCTCTCCTTCATTAGTATACAAATGGTACATGGATGTGTTTTGCCAATACAAAGCTTGCTGTAGCTTCAATAACTGTGGTGAAAAATCATGTCAGAACAGCTTAATGATTATAAATTTAAGGTTTTTAATTTTGGCTCCTAAAAATAAACTCTCAATCTATAATTTTAATAACTTGGCACCTAACAAGCTAGACAACAGAGGCACTCTGTGGGATACAAGGAAGACAAATACCAGAAAAAAGAATGAAAACAAAATAAAAGTCAAACATTAAGAAGGAGCAGCTACCAGCTTCAATTACATCTTTCAGCTTTCTGTGCGGTCAAAAATGACAGAGGTCACTGTAAGTCCTCCTTTAGAAGGTCACAGATTGTTAAACATCAGCTAGAGATGAAGAAAACAGAGAGGAAGGATGCTACAGCTGGCTGCTTATGGTTCTGGATGCAGAGAGAGAGAGAGAGAGAGAGAGAGAGAGAGGAGGTGGAGGGATGGGGTGGAGTTGTGGAGAGGGGAGGAAGAGAATCTTCTCAAAGCATTTCTATTTTTAATCTTCGACCTCACAGACTGTCACACCCAGTCCACCCCTTCTCTATCTCCTCATCCCTCACTCGCAGAGTCTCTTTGTTTCCACGGCAACCGCCTCCCATATCTCCTTGACAACCCCCCCCTCCAAAACCCCGCAGCCCCCTCTTAATCGCCAATGCAGTGATTATTACAGTGCTGCAGCAACACAGGGAGTCTGGTCAGGAGAGGGGAAGACATGACGTGGACAGACGAGACAGAAAGGGCAAAGAGACGGGAACAGAGGGAGAAAAAAACCAAAAGGATGGAGGGTGGAAAAGGAAAGAGCAAAAGCAGAGTGGTTAAATCAGGAAGATGTTGGTGGGTAGACAGAGGTACTGAGGAGAGAGAGGAGGGAGAGGGAGGTAGCTGGGAACAGATAAAGATGACAGATAATGAAGGGCAACAGATTAAAGCAACATTGAAGGCTCAAGAGAGGGGAACAGAAAAAAACACATACTGGAAGCATGAAAATTTGGAAAAGAAAATGAAACAAAGTATATATAGAGAAAAATGTAGTCGGCTTGA
>JAQFJA010000004.1:2077541-2092774 GCA_029874485.1 Naso brachycentron
TCAATAAAGGCATTATTATTATTATTATTATTAATAGATAATCCAAAAGACCTATTAATCAGATTAAAATCTGTCATATCCCAAATGTTATGATGTCCCAGAAAGGAAAGAATCACCCAAAAGTAAACCCAAAATATTTGTTCAGCTTGCATTAAAAAAAAACAACTTACTTTAAGTTGGCCATTACCAGAAAGTGTCTCTACAGTTCCTGCTGTACAGCTAGCTGTGAAACAAGGCTGTTTTTAGTGCAAAGAGCCTTACATGAAACCACTTTCGTTTGACTTTTTAATGACATTACTGTTGATTGTGTGTTTTCAGGGTCTTTTTTTTCTGACATTATAGGGCGAGAATCCAATGCGGCTAAGAGGTTTTCACTCACATTTCACAATCCCAGACCCCAACAAAACGACTGCACATAAATGTAGTAAAACACAGTGCTGTACAGTAGCTTTGACTAACACAAAACTAGAATTAATAACTGGGATTTATTATTAAGTGAAAGAAAAGTTCTAGTGTCTCTGAGATTATTTATTATTACAACCAAATCCTGCTTAGAAGGCAAAACACACATTAACAAGTCTAATACAGCCCAACTGATAATGGATTTTTGAGGTCAATACTGATGATTGATATTTTGGTAAAATTGGCATTTTTGAACTGAAATGTGCTTTTACTTCTACTACAATAAGTTACTATCAGTCAATATATCATCCTTGTAAATATATTGGTCTAGCTCTGTAGCCTACTACATTATTGTATAGCTTAATGCAAACTTTAGATGTCTTTTTTGAGTATGATCTGTAACATGGCAGTGATTTCTGAAAAATGACATTAATAATTCCTCAGAAAAAAAGATAATGTCTTTATGTTGCTTGGTTTGCATGATAAACAATCCTGAAGCCAAATATATTCAATCTGCAATGATATAATGATATAAGACAAAAAAAGCAGCAGATCCTCACACTTAAGCAGCTGGAACCAGAAACGGTTGGCATTTCTGTTTGATTAATGTCTTAAAGCTGCAGTTGGTAACTTTTGCTAACGAGCTTACAAGCTAAAGTTAACTGTAGCATGACTGTAGCAGACTCGTTAGTAAGCAACGTCACTGCAGGCTCCCCTCCCTATTTTGCTCCAGCTCACATTTCATTTTGTTTGATGATGCTCTCACTTTTAACTCCAGTTTGAACTGACAGAAAGAATAGTTGAAGGGAAAGCTGCGGCGGAGTAAACTGGTCCATCTCAGCTCAAGCTTGAGCCGGCTGACAGTGTCGCTTTCAATTACTCTGTTGTCGGCAGAGGCGAGTCAGCGGGCAAGGCACAAACATTCGATCAGCTCGTACTGACGTCACCTGTCACTAAGAGGGGCAGTGTAGATGGGCTAATCAGATCAGAGTCACTGACTGAGCAAAAATAACAGGAGCTTTACGATTTTTACACTCCCGAATACAGAGGTGTGGGAAAACACAGAGATCTTGCCATACTCTCAAACCCTGTCACTTACTGTCTAATGGCTATTCTGACATTTTTTTTCCAAATAGAACACAGAAATGTCACCAACTGCAGCTTTAAGCAATTGGTTATTAGCTTTCATTTAGGTTTCTTTCAGTTACCTTCTCAAATACCATGAATTATCATTTCAGCTTCGTTCAACAGTAATGCATTTTCATTCTTTAAATTACAGTAAGAAAAAAGTTTTGTTTTATTGTATTTACTTCATAACAAACAACAACAACAACAAAATATATTCCATTTAATCTTAATAAACATATTATTGTATCTGATATTTTTGGGAAACCCTGAAATTGGGGAACATTCCTTCTGCATGAGTGAGTCTGTATAATGCTGTTCAGTCTTGTGCATATCACCAAAAGCCATTTGTCTATGATCAGCTGCAGCAGCTTGTGGTCAGAGCTGTAATCCTCCCAGCAGACACCTGATGGAGCCAACGAGCATGGCTGAGGCTCAACAACCTCCATAGTTTTCCAACACACTGCAATATGAGTATCTATCTGCAATGTTAGACTGCCAACCACAAGACACGTGAGTCTCCAGCGATTATCTCAATTTATAGTAGTCACTTTGATACGATCTCACTGGCTTCTTTTTTAAGGACAAAAGTAGCGCATTGCATCTGTGCATGTGCGTGTCTGTGTTTAGATCACAAATTTCACTCAATGGGTGGTGACTGCATTGCTTTACCTAGAATGCTTTCTCTGTCTCTCGAATGCACATGCTCACAGTTTACGTGGCTGAATGACGGCCATCTGACATTGTCCATGTGCACACACAAACACATGCAAACATGGACTCATCTACATATACAAAGATGAAAGCCCCTTTTTCCTATCTTGCAGGCCACATGCCTACGTACATGATAAAAAGGTGAGACTGTCCTTGCCTTATGTAAGGGTGAAATAGTCTGAGCCATCAATATTGTATTTGAGAGAAGATAGGGAGATGTGAAGGCAGAACCCAGGTTTATAAATAGAGACAGACAAGATGATATAAGAAAGAAACAGACACAGACGGAATAATAGAGTAACAAAGCAGATGTCCACCAAACCTTAAATGTATAATAAGTAAAATTGTATACTAAACCTCAAATGTGTAAGAACTATATCCTTGTTATATATTTTGTGGAACTGAATACCTACATTATCCTTTATGTTAAATGTGTAATTTTATTTGATGTTACGGTATATTTTGTTCAATAACTTGTCGGTGGCTTCATTCCCATTGATCCCTTCCAGTTACTCTACAGGGCAAAACAGGAAAAACCAGATGATACATCAGAGAGTGGGAAAGGAAGCTGGCAAACATGACTAAATGTAGCATGAGTAAAACTCGAATACATTATTGTATATTGCACTAAATGTTTACTATTGCATTAACTCTTTTTTACATTGCAATAATTGCCTTTACATCTCCCTGCATGTTTTTATTTTGTTTGATGAAATGCAAAACATTATTTCTTTTTTATGTCACCACATAAAAATGACAATTAAAGGGAATCTGAATCTGAATCACGTTGCTTTTTAACAATGAAAATAAAGTGGAGAAAACACCGCTCACCTGGTATAAGGGGCTTGGCTGACATGCCGGAGCTACTGAGCATCAGAACAAAAAAAAAAGCATCAAACAGAAAAAAAGCGTCCACACACTCAAATCTGTGTAAAAAATCTTTTCCTGAAAAAATCTTTTCCTGAAAAATCTTTTCCTGAAAAGATTTTTTGAAAAAATCTTGAAAAAATCTTTTCTTGAAAAGATTTTTCATCATAGTTTGATGATGTTGTGAATTAATCAGGATCAGGATCATGAGATTTGTTATTTTCATTGTTACAAAAACAGAAAAAAAAGCAACCGCACACTCAAATCTGCGCGATTTGAGTGTGCGGTTGCTTTTTTTCAAAATAACCAAACAAAAACAAATCTCACGATCCTGCGTTAATTCACAACATCAATAAACTACGTTTTGAGAGACCTCTAGTGGCAGAAATGACATATTATGTGTTCAAATCAAGGAACCAATTAGCCGTCAGGAACTCTGTCACTGTCGATTATAAGTCCCTGGCTAACTGTACTACAAAAGCAATAAAAACGCAATGCTTGGGTCAAGTGGACTCACGGTTATGCTATCAAGTGACAAAACATGATTATTATATGATTCAGGAGCAAAGCTTTAAAAACGCCTGTTACACCAGACTATGGCATCACAGATTCTAGCTTACAGCAGCTACAGCCGACACTCCATCTCACTTTCAGACAGAATATAATACAAGTTTATGTCAACTCACATCTGAATAGAGCGTCAATCATGATGTTAATATTAAAGGAGCGATACTATGTTTTTCTTGTTTTCTGGCCTATAAATGTTGTTACAATGTCAGATACTTGTGTTGAATGATGCCAAAGCGTCACATAATGAGGTTCATGCATTTGGAAGTGAGCCCCCAGGCTGTTTTGGTTGGCTCTGCACGCTGTGTTTTACAGTGTTTTTTTTTTTAAATAGTTTTCCAGTGATGTTAATGCGTGCTAGCCGTCCTTATATGGGCATGTCAGCCCAAGCACACGGGCCCTCCCCTGCCCCCTCCCCTGCTCTGCTTAGACACCGTTGTGCTCTGCTCTCTGCTTCAGGGATACTTGTCAGCACTTTGTTGGAGATGGCTCTAATAAAGTTTTTTTTTTTTTTTTTCCAGGTGAATGTAGGACGGTTAACTTTGTTAAACTTTCCTAAAGAGGAAAGCACCAGACAGAAGTTGAGTGTTCCTGTTTTCATGGATTTTTTCCATGTGGATTTATTTACTTTTCCAATGAGTACAAGTGCTGGATTAATAGCTAAACTGCTGCTAAAGGACTGCACGTTGCTTTCTCATATTGAAGAGAGAGAAGCACAACCTGTAAGTAACATTGTATCATTGTCTTAGCTCGGTTTATTTTGTGTGAGTACAGGGTGTGTGAGTACAGCCAAATGCGGACATGTGCACATGAGGGAAGGGGGAGGAGTAATTAATGGACAGTCTGTTTTTGGAGAATGTAGAAAATACCATGAAGAGAGAGGGCGTGAGTCACAGTTTTCTGAAGATATATAGACTGTACTGTTCAGTCAGTTGTGTTTAGCGACTCTATAGGAGTCCAAAATCAAAACGAAAGAAAAATGAGTGCAAAAGCTCTCCTTTAATTGTAATGTTTTCTTTGAAACTATTACTACCTGTTACTAAAGATGCATTACATGTGTAAAGCACAAATTTACAAAGCAGAATATCATCCAATGTCAATGTAAGAAATCAGGATGGAGAGACAATATTTCCAAAGGTGGCAGAGATGACCAGACTATGTGGCATACTGGGACAAAACCCAGTGGACCGCCCAGTCAATGGACCATCAAAAAAATACATAGAGCTTATACCAGCCATCGAACGCAAACTGGCTCTTTACCAGCTCTCTCTGTGTGCCTTTCAAAGTGCACAGGAGATCCGTGCTGCATGCCTGTTCCAGGACTA
The DNA here is from genome assembly GCA_029874485.1 of Naso brachycentron. Taxonomy (NCBI): domain Eukaryota; kingdom Metazoa; phylum Chordata; class Actinopteri; order Acanthuriformes; family Acanthuridae; genus Naso; species Naso brachycentron. The sequence goes on from JAQFJA010000004.1 coordinate 2,082,542, forward strand.
GGCTCCAGTTTTTTCTTATTATTTGAAAAAAACACAAACTTGATGATGACATTTTATAGGCCAATAAATATTAAAGGCTCCTTCATGGTGGACCATTACCAATGTTTAAAAAAATAACACTGCATACTGTTTAAATTCTCATTGTTATAGTTTTTCAAATCCCATGAAGTTTGTGCAATTGTGCTCTAGTCAAGTCCACCACTGATGGAAAACCAGCTTATGTGCAACATATTCAGCCTGGGACAACTTAGTGCTGACTGAAATAAACAAAGAAGACAGCCTGGACGGTGCTATCCTCTGCAGCAGAGATAGTCTTTCAACAAACACAGAGACACAGCCTTAGAGCTAAGAGATGAAGGAAAAGCTGCAGAGTTCCTCTAAAGATTTGCTGTATGTTCTGCATATTGAGACAGACAAGGGTAGAATACCCTTGGTGGCAGTTAAAGATGCATTTGCCATTAAAACATCATGCTTATTCGTCGAAGACACAATGCCTCACTTGTCCCTAAACTAACAATAGCCTCACAACAATTCATGTGGTGTAAAATATAACATAATTATCTTCCGTCTGATAGACACTGGAGGGTTGTAATGGTTAAACAAACTCAGTAGCATAATGGCAATAATTCACTCATTTGCAGCTTTCACTGGGTGGAGAGTGACAGGGATAATGTAATACTTTGACAATCACAAACTGGTATAGTGCTGGGAATGTTGGTCTATATCAACCATCACAAGGCACTAGATAAAGGGAAAACTCCACGTATGTAGTGATTGTCACGCTGTAACACAAGTTTCCTATTATCTTAAGATAATTCAAAGGTTCAGTTGTTAAAATGTCATCAATCACAGACATACTGCCCCATCAACAACCACTGCTTGCACTAGGTTAATGTGAAAGAGCAGTGTGCTTCAAGATGGCTAACATTGCACGATACATCAGAGAGATTCAGTTGATCATGTTTGAGCCTTAGTCAGACCCAGACTCAGGTAGGAAGTCTGATGTATACCCAAATTTTCATAAGCATATTTTATTCATGTTGCTTTTTGACTTGTAAATAGCAGTTGCTGACACAGTGTTAGTTGTTGTGATAATGCAAACTCTTGTTCTCTGTGCTGACAGGTCCACTCAGTGCTGGAGGCTGGAGGTTTCAGGTCCACAGACATCTCCCTCTTCAGTAATGAAATGTGAAAACGCCTCTCTAGTGGTAAACTTTGCACGGATACAAGTCAAATAAGTCAAGATTTGACATTTTAGGGGACATAAGCTTAAGAAAAACCCATTTTTGAATCAAAGGAATAATTAATGTTCAACATTACACATCTGCAGCAATATGCTGCCATCTTGTGTGATTTCACAGCATAATTCCATGGTCTCGTGCCCTACAAGGCAGCATGACGTCATATAGCCATTTCAAAACAATAAATGCTCCTGGCCTTTGATCACGCACCATCAGTGCACTTACAGTTCCATGAAACCTTAGGGTGCCTTAACTCAAGTATTTATTTCTAATGTGAGCAGATTTCCCCTGCTGAGAGAGGGAATATACCTTACAGTGATTTTACAAGTGATAGGCTATGCTGTGCAAATATTAAAGCAACCCTTACACAATCTTCACTCTTTGTCTTAAGACAAAAGCTTTGTTGGAGACAATTTTAGTCAATTTTCCAGTATTCTTTAAATGCAAATCATTTACTGCCATAAAAACATCCAGGAATGTGCAAATAAATGAAATGATACACCATACAACCCCAGTAATATTACTGTGAGGTGAGAATGAAATATGCAAATTAGGACCAGAGACACTTGTCTTACCTGTTGTTCAACATCACAGGTTGTGCATTATGAAACAGAAAAAAGGGAAAGGGGGGAGGAAAAAAAAAAGATGTTCAGTCGTTGCAGAATCAGCTTCACTGCCTTAAACATAGTTTTTAAACATCAACCCTAACAATGTCTCAGCTTTAGACCTTCAATTACAAAATGTCAATCATCAGCATGCTTAAAACAGTTAGACTTTTGGCAAATTACACAACATTTTAGAGATCTGTCACAACAACAGGACAATCAATGTAAATGAAAAAGCTCTGTTGCTGAATGCTACTATGTCAGAAGAAAAGCCTACTTCAGATTTAACAAGCTAGAGCTTCAGAGTAAGATTCAATCAACTGATCAAGAGCAGTTAGCACACATTCCATCAACCACATCAAGTGGTTAAATTTTAGCAGTGAGAATAAGCTGAGGAGAAGCACAGAGAGAATCACACTGTGAAATAAAGCTTCAATCAGCAGACAGTGGGATGTAGCCAGAGACAAAGTACTCAGGACTGAAACCCAGCGTTACCGAGAGGCAGAAGCAATAGCCTGAGGTCATCTCAGGGTTTTCCCCAGTATACAACAGGTCAGGCAGGCCAAAAGGGCAGCTGCTTGCTATACTCACAGGGGTGGTCAGCTTTGTCTGTCAATTATGCAATATATAAACTTTTTTTCAGGCAATCAACAGCATAAAGAAATCTGCAGTTCTGTCATTCTGTTGCAGTAATTGGGGTAAACCCTGAAATTTGAAGGGTTTATTTCTTCAGAATTTAAGACAGCATTGTAGACAGATTCTAACCTTGACAAGGAGTTGAACAGAAAGAAAAAACTGATTTGTCAAACCTATAAGCTGCACTGAATCTTTGCATTGCTCAAGGTCACAGTTCAACTCATTTTAGCTACTGCAACTCTTTGACTTTGAAAATATACTCAGTTGCCAAAATTTTAGGTACACCTGTACAATAGAGCAATCCGGTATAACTGCAAGTTTGCCAGGTCATAGTTTGTGATTGAGCTGTACAGGACAGCATTAAATTCAGATAAATGAAGTTGAATTTTAATGACTTGTATTGGAAGATGTACAAGTCTCTCTAATGAAGAGGCCACTGAGTGCAGTGTCTGTCCAAAACACTTTGAACTTGATGTCCTCCTCCACAGCTTTCAGACATTCTTTGTTGCCTTTATTTTGCACAGAATTTGCTCATGATGATGGTTTAGTCTCTATCAAAGGACTTGTACTGTCACAGATAGGTGGGTGTATATTGAAGATACATAGTAAGAGGAGTTTGAGTGCATATATTTGGGGCACAATGTAACTCTCATAATGGGTTTAAATACTGTATACTTTTGACTGCAGTCTTTTTGACACCAAGTTAAATAAAAAAGTAGCTAACTCAGTTTGGGCTTCAGTGTGTAGCATGTTCTGCATTTATAGATAAAATCTTTGGGACTCTAAATGAGGCCAAAGACATTGTATACCATTGTAATAAATGCTGACACAATAAACCCAAGATTGGATAATTGCACATTGTGCCTTATCAACCACAACTATGCTTTGCATTATTTGCAAACTAATTCTAACATTGTTTTGCCATGCCTACCCTTAATTTCTCTGCTAGTCTTTAGCTCTAATTTGACTATGCAGCTGATGAACTAAAACAATAATACCATTACTGACTTTATGAAGCTAAAAGATGTGAACAAACTAGCTTTGCAATGCAAGGATCCAGCTTATGCTTGTGTTTCAATAGACAGAGAGGAGAAAGTGGGAGGTTAAACAGGCAGCTGACAATTGGATGAAAGAGAAGACAGTTGAACAAGCACTGAGAGGAGCTATCAGCAGCAGTAAAAAAGCTATAGCAAGTAATAAAATTGTTATGATGATGGTACAGATACACAGAGGCAGGCAGGGGGAAATCAAACCAGAAAACATATGACTTTATCCTTGCAGTAGTGCTATTGCAGGGCCCGACCAGCACAGCTCATCTGTCTCCTATATTCATGCCATCAGTTGGGATGAGTGTTCTATCCGGACACAATGTTTCTCTGAAAATTTTTGGTAGTAAAAACCAAACATATCTTAGTTTTTTTTAAAATGGTAATAAATAGTACATTGTATATATCTATTGTTGCTATGAATATCTTAAAAACAGAATCAAAATGTTCTACATTAAGATGTTCCTCAGTTATCTGTCGGGCCCTTGTGATTACAAATACATAGAGGAAAGAATTAAGCACCAAGCAGGCCTGGTGCTCAATTGATGAGCCATGCATACAGGAAGACAAAGACTTGCAACTTCCTGATATCTTAACCTACAATCATTCTGTTCATATTAGCCCCATGTTATTTATAATCTTCCCTGTAGTTCACCAACCTTCCAGTGGGGGAAGCTGTGATGACGAGGACTCCTGGTGCTCTGAGTGTGCAAGGAGAGAGGGAGAGGGTGTGGGAGTGATGGAGGGAGGTGGGGTGGCTGTTGCCGTACTAATGGGTGTGGCTACATTTTGGTGGAGAGGGTTTAGTGATGCGGGCTTCGCTTCATTTTTACAGGGGAAAGCTGTAGAACTAAGGGGCGTGGCAGAGGTGGCAGTGGATGCAGTATCAGTGGTTCCTATAGAAGCTCCTGCTGTCTTAGTAACAACAGAGGTGGCTGCAGTCGAACTGGGTGTGGCTTTGGAGGATTTAAGTTCAGCAGGCGGGAAGAAAGGCTCAGCATCGACATTAAGGGCCGATTCAACACCAAATGTTGGAAGTTGAGGAATTGCAGCAGCTGAGGGTGATGGGTTTGTGAACAAAGCAGTAGTAGAAGGAAGGTCTTGAATGTTCCTAGAGGGGTTGAAAACAGAACTGGCTTGGGAAGTGGGTATAAAGGTGTCTGTTGGGATGGATTTTGTCAGGGCAGCAGCAGTAAGGGAGGGGGTGTTGGTGATAGGAGTGGTGGTCTGCGAGTCAGGAGTGGAGCCTGGAGGGCTCTGGAGGACAGAATCCAGGAAAGAGAAGGTCTGGGAGACTGGGCTAAGATTGTCCCCTGTCATCAATGCTAAGCTACCACTAACATCACTAGCTACACTACCCTTGCTGGCAGCACTGGTCACTTGACTACTGTTAGTTTCAGGTTTGCTGGTTGAAATTTTCCCTTCATTTGTTTTTTGACCATCTTTAGCAGACTGAGGGAAATCGTCTACACACATTGGCTCGTAGGAGCGTGGAGATGAATCAGTTAGATGGCTAGCATGGGAACAATTGGTGAAACTTGTGGGTGTTTGTGCAGGGGTAGAGGGCAAAACAGGGCTGGAGCTGGAGTTTGGAGCTTTGGAATCAAAAATACCAGAGGTGGCAGTTGTAGTCCCTGTACGAGGGATTGTTGCCAGTGTGGAAGAGTTGGATGGTTGGGGCGCTCCCCACTCCTCTGGAAGTCTTGCCCGACTTTTAGTCTTCTTGCCTTTCACTCTACCCCCTCCGCCACTCTCTCTTATCTCCCACTCCCAGTTCTCCTCGTCCTCGTCCTCCTCCCCATCCCGCCCACCCTCATCCAGCATCCCATGCTTGTCCAATTGGCCAGTGTTATTCTCCTGGCTATCCAAGAAGTCATAGACCTCGTCACGGTCCTTCCTCTTCTTCCTCTTCCATCTCTGCTGTTGCTTGCCAGTCTCCCCCCCAAGCCCCAGTCTCTCATGGCTCAGGGGCTCAGAGTTGGAGGAAGTGGGACTGCTGTCATCCAATGAGGCGCTGGGAGAGAGGATGGGAGCTGCCGAGGGGGGGAGGGTTTTATAAGAGATGGAACCATTCACATACTGTGTCAGAGAATCACCTGCCAAAAAGCCATCAGATTGTGGTTACCATAGGTGGTTTTTACCACCTCATACGTTAGTTGTTTACTGTTTAATGGCAGCAAATGCTCATACCAGTTTAATTAATAATTTGAAGTGGGGATCCTGTCGGATTACTAATAACTTTTGGTGGATTCTTGGTTTGTGATACACAGCTTTGTAGGGTTATGCTATAACAGAATGAGTTTTTCCTTTTTTGACTCACATAAACTCATGGACACTATATCTAATGCTTTTGTATGTAGTTTGATGGTTGGGGTTAGAGTACTTGAGACCGTGACACTAGCGAGTGTGTCAGTATTTGTACAGAGTAAGCATGTGCTCACTGAGAAGCTTAATCTTATATCTTGTACTACCTATAAACACGATGTAGTAGGGTGGTTAAGATAGTTCAATATTTTATGGGGAACTTAACAGATTTTGACAAGACTGTTTGTTTACAGGTGTTGAGTCGTAAAGCCCCATATTTGAAAACTGCAAAGCCAGTTAGTGCTGAAGACTACAAGCAGGTGTGGAGTTAGGAAGAAGTGAGCCCACCTGCTCCTTATCCCTACTTAAGGCTAGTGGCTTAAATCTATATGAACATGAAAAACCCAAATCTTTATCTGAACTGTCAGCAATCGACTTATGGATAATTTTAGATGGCAGGTTTTAGAAATCCAATGCTAAACCGCTGAAGTACTCTTAAGAGGAGATACTCAATTGCAGTAGACAACCCTTAATTAAGCAAAGGCTAAAATCCCACTTACAGTACCTTTGTTTTTCTTGCAGAGATACAAGGCTTTTAAAAGTTTGTCTGACTCCGGGTAAAAGGACATATTTTTTATTTAAAGTGAGGAGTGCAATAACACAAAGTAAGCTCTGGCCTTAATACATACATAATGCATGCCCACCTATCTGACTAGCTAGAGCCCTGACTTAAAAAGTATTAAGCTCATCCTCATGAATGTAATCCTACTCAGTTCTCCTTGCATTGCCTCAATTATCACAAAAAGATAAGGCTGAAAAGAAATTTATGGAGTACACACATTGTTAAATAAGTTGCATATCAAGATAAAGAGAGATCACATCTGCTAATGTCTTACTTGGAGGAAGACAGGTATTTTTATTACTTTTTTGTAGTGTATCAACTGAGACCTAAAAAGACTGGGTAGAAGCAGCAACCATGGGCAGGCACTATGGTAGTACATAATTACTCTGACTCACCAGATGTAGACTGGGATATAAGCCTGCTACTGGGCATCTATTTTAGTTAGCATTCTCATTCTTGCATTTAGCATACAATTTTTTTAAATTTAGCCTATACATGATGCCATAAACTGTTTTAGCACTGCATTTGAATGATACATTTAAATAAACGAATACACACTTCTTGTCATGAAGTCTTCTTGCCATGGCCTTTGCATTATTCCATAAGATGCTTGTGCAGACAATATGCAATCTTACAGAGTTTAAGTTTTCTGTGTGTTTCTAGACATAGCAGCCGTAGTCTAAATACATTTGGGCTCCTTTGGCACAACCTTTTGAACTTTTCTTAAAATATGATGTATGTGATGGTGCCTGCTTTTGCAAATACATTCAACCTGTACTTTACTCTGTTACAGATTTTCTGTAGTTCTGCACATACTACATGCAATTGAAAATGCATAATTAATTTACATTAGGACATATATTTGCAGGTATTGTTTTAAAGCAAAATAAGAAATCAATGCTGGGCATGAGGTGACAAGTTGTGTCATAGTTGTAATGTGATTGTGTCATCTTTGCCAGGATTAATTGAATTTTTATTTCATATAAAACTATATTCTCATGTTCGCATTCGAATTTTCCAGATTGTTAGGCTAACTATGTAGGAGCAGGGTTGACTGTTACAGGAGGTCTATTGTATGTCTACATTTAATATTATATATAATATAGAAGAGGCCAAACAATGAATGCAGTAAAATCTCAGGAAATCTGGGCCTGTCATATTATGCAAATTTTCAATTCATACAATTCTACATGGAGTTTGGAATAGACAAATAGCATGTTTCAGTCGAAGTGTTAAATTATGTATTTTCTCTTTCTTCTCCAAAACAATGTTATCATCATCACCATCATCATCATCATCATCATCATCATCATCATCATCAACATTATCATTAACCTGGGGGCAAAGCTGGTCTTGTGTAAGGAGCAGGCACACACACAACTGAGCTAAACAAACACACAAGGGCAAAAGAACTCCGAATTAACTTAATAAAGTAAATAAATCAAGCACATTTCACACTGGGTCCAGAATGCATGCTTAAAAATAAATGCACGCATGTCTGAAAAAGCAACAACAATCATTTCAACATTCACACATTCAAAAACACTTAAAATGGTCCAACAAAACACATAAACAATATGGATATGAAATGTGTTGCAAAATAGCAAGCCAAAGACTAACTGTGCACATGCAAGCTTTAAAAAACAAAAGAAAATAAGTTTGCAAAGAAACAATCCCTTCATTTCTCTTTTCCTACTACCTTCTCTTGTTTGGGGATGATCACAGTTGACTATGGCTCTTTCCTCTAAAGCAGTTTTTCACAATTATTTCTGACAACAGCTTCATCAGCTCAGAGAATGATAGACAGAATGATGAACAGATAAAAACAGACAGAGATGCACAGACCGTATCAGCAGAGCTTTCTGATGTATACATACTCAGTCTACTCATCATGTCCTCTTCCTGGCTAAATTATCATTCCTCTTTCTCAATTTTCATCCTAACTTTTCTCCTCTATCTCTCTATCTGTCTTACATCAATGGACATTAATGGGAACCCAAAAAAGCTGCATTGTGCTAAGTCTGGCACCTTTCCCGTATTTCCAAATTGACTGCAGTTGCTATTTTTCCCCTTTAGCCTCCAATGCTTCCCCAGCTATAAACAGCTTGAAGAAGAGACGAGGTCAGAGCATTATCATCTGTATTTAATGTGATAAGGTATTTAATGGAAGCACATCTAAATCTGGAGTTTGGCAAACTGCCAGGAGAAACACTGATGTTGGATCACCAGCTGCTTCATTGTCTATGCAGTCGTGGTGTGTGGAGTATTGAAAAGTTTTAAAGATAAGCTTACAGACCCCGTGCGCAATTACCTGTAAATGTATGGAGTGTCTTTGCCACTGCACAGTGACAAATTGGTTGAACAAGAAAAAATACTACAACTGCCACAACGTGCTTCATTTAGGGGCCATGAAGTCTGAAGAGAATTCTAACCTTCTCAAGTGTTGCCACTGCCACCGCAAGGATTTTTTCCTGTGAAACTCTAGCAGTGTTTTGCGGACTAAAAAACTCCATCTGACCTTCAATTCGAATGAGAGTGAGAAGATAAAGACTAAATTTTCATTTTTGTGTGAACTATCGCTTTTTATTATTTACACTATCAATTTGAGAATTTCTTTAATTTCATGTCTGAGTGCTCTGGTGTGCCCTCTAGTGGTGTCCTCCTACAAAATTTTGCATAGTACTTAGTGAAGTATGAGAACACATTAATTTGTAACACAGCCTGTTGTCTATGCAAACATAGTTCAACGTGTTTCTATGCGTCAAGTATTATTCACAAGCCCATAGTAACTTAACAGATGAGAAGAAGTGGAAAGTAATCACTTGCTTAAATATTTATTTCTGCCCCAAAATAAGAAAGTCATACTCAACTACCCTAACAAGCACAAGAGAAAGACATTAGGAGAAATTACGGTTACTAAAACAGCCACACACTACTACAGAATAAATGTTAAATGTGTGGTAATTAGTGAGATTTATTAGCAAAAATGAAATATAATATAAACAAGGTTCACAGAGGGCTGCAGAAATGAGTCCTAAAACCTGAAAAGGTTTACGACTGGTCATCTGGGGCATCAGATATCATCATGCCAAACATAGTACCTCTTACATTTATGCTTCAGAAATCAGAATAGAGGCGGTCATTTAGCTTATTTTAAACCAATGTTTGACACAGAGCTTGTTCTTCTGCAATATTTTGAAATCAAATGAAAAAAATCACACTGGCTTTTTTAGAGGAATCTAGGGCTGTTGATTCCCGTGGCCCTCTATGTCTACAGAGGGAGTGGGTCCTCTTTCAAGAAGACGGCCATGTTATACTGACATGTTTCTGCAGTATTCCAAAACTGAAGTAACAAACACTGGCTTTAAAATATGCAAACTCACCGCTAGCTGCCACTAAATCCTAAACAATGTGCCTTTAAGACACAGAAGCAACTTCTTATTCCACTTATTAGCCTTGTCATTTTGGTTTGTTTTCTGTTTCTCCTGTGTGAGCGCATCTCTACAGATGAAACACTCTACTAGCTAGCAGTGGTAAAAGGCTACAACTTTCATGTTTTACACAACATAAGATGTGCAACAGCATGATCAGAGACTGGCTCTGCTTATTCAAAGCTACATTTTAATCTTTGTTATCATCCAAATTATGTAATAGGAATGGCAATTTTACAGAGTACTTGCCCTTTTTTTTTTTAGATGATAGGACGGTTATCTTTACACAGAATTTTAAAATAGCAGCATGTAGTTACATCACTATAATCCCTTGCCTGAAACTGTAAT
>JAQFJA010000004.1:2339317-2349445 GCA_029874485.1 Naso brachycentron
ATTTTGATCTAATTGTCTTTTTTTTTTTTTTTTTTTCCCCTAATGTCTATGAGGCTTAACACCATGAATAGTGTCAAAAGAGGCAAAGCAGCTTTGTGACTTTCACTCTTAATGGGTAGTGGGTTGTATCCACAAAAAGTGGCAGAAACAGCTGTGTGAAGAAAGGAAAATGAGAACCTGGACACCTCAGCACACTAATCATTGCATCAATGTCATTACTACTATGTCTGTGTAAAAACTTTGCTGTCTCAAGGGAGGATTCATATATTTTTAGATGACCTGATTAACAGTTTGTTTGAAGCATACATTCAGACCTGGAGGCCTGGCAACACAAATGTGTGATTGATCAGTGATAAGTCAATGAAATCTTCAATATTTATAGCCCTGATATCAATTTTGGTGCAGTATGGTTCATTTTCTGGAAATTAACTTCTTAAATTCTGGACTGTTTTTGTCAAAACCTTTGAAATTCAAGGTTCTTGCACACTGATGTGATTAAGTAGCCCAGCTCATTAATTTGCAAAATAACCCACAGTGACCGAATGCAAAAGATATAGGTTATATTGGTAAACACAGAACAGGATAATCCCTGATAAATTACAATCATCTCATGGTAAATATGGTCATATCTCCCTTAAGTGCTAATTAAAATGTATCAAATTACATTTACCCAGATATGGGGCCCGGATGGAAAAGACGATACTTATCAAATGTACTAAAAGGTGTCATGCTAAAAGAACATCTACAAATCCAACTTTCTTCTTGACATTTCAGTGTTACAACTTCTGCGACATGTTTATCCTCTCTGAATTCAGTGTTTTAGTACAATCAGCTCTGAAGATGGGGGAGTCATTTTGTGCTTGACCTTCCTGAAACAACTGCCTGCAAAACAATTTCCACAGCCCTTATGGGAAAGACATCCACTCCTTTGACTGATTTTTCAAAGAAAAACTTCACAATGAGGCTGCCATGTTTCAACACAATTCAACAGCTTAGTCTATATGAATATTTGGAAACAGCTTAAAAAAATCCTAAGTGGATTGAATTATACAGAAAGCATGTGAGGTTTTTTTTGTTTGTTTGTTTGTTTGTTCCTCTCTCTGCATTGGTAAGATGACATTAAGTACACACCACCACCAACTTGCTCCACCACTCTCATGCACCCACTGTGTAGATTGAAATGTCAGCAGGGCTGCTGCTTCTGTCCATGTTGGAGCACAGCTCAGGATTAATGTGCACATGAGAAACAATGGAGTTTACACTGCTCGCTCAGACCCACTCTGCTCATACCCCTCCCACTACAGCTGCACTGGCTCTCCTGAAGAAGACAGCGGCAATTTGATGCACAAAGAGAAGGGGAGAAGGGGCAGGAAGGAGAAAGACTGACAGTTTAACTGTCTTTCATGTCCCTCCCTCCTGCACTCCAATGCTCACCTGTTTTTCTTTAAACAAGCCACTGAAGCCAGGCACATCTCCGAGGTTTGCCACTAGAGGTGTGTCAGAGCTGCACAGGCACAGCAGAGGGGGTGCTGGTGGTTAGGGCTACTGCGTTATCTCTTGTTTTTTCTCTCCTCTGAGGCTCTGTTTCTAATGACTGGCAACAAAAACAAGGTAGATAAATAAAAATTTTAATCTTTTAGATAAGAAGCTCAAAGAGCTCTGTGTACAAGCTGCAGGCAGAATGAATTTATAGGTCATCACTCCTAAAAAACACAATAAAGCTACACGTTTGGATTTTGTTTTCGAGTGTTTTATTATTATTTTTATTATTATTATTATTATTATTATTATTAAAATAAACTGAATGATGTCATAGCCTGATATATATAGGATCAGATGTCAGACTGTCATTATCAAACTAATAACATGATGTGCCGAGTCACATGGCCAGATGTGTTGAAGAAATTTTAACAAGACAGAGCATCAATACACCATAAATGAAAGTGGGGAGAGAAAGCTCTGTGCTCTCACTCTATTGACCAGTAAGCTCTTTTGGGCTCGGCTGCACTGGCTTTTACACATGCTGACTGTAGCTGAATGACAAAACAAACACACCTCACTTTTTAATGTGAATTACATCAGATGTTACCAAGCTTTAGTAAGATCAGATATCTGAGTGTAATAAATTAAAAGTACCTGATGGCTGAAAAACATGAGCAGGCACACTAGACAAAATTAAAAAGGACACAGTCATCTCAAAAGGCAATATTCACTTGTGATGATAAGGGTTTTTCCCCCTCTGCCATAACAGGCCCATGTTGTGACTCTACCAACCAAATGTCAGGCACAAATTAAAAATTTGACAACTGGCCTGCCCCAGTGCAGCCACCAGCTGTGGCATCTGATTGGCCTTGAGAGCTGTAATATTTTTGCTTTACCGCTGCAGTCCAAGGAGCAAAGCTTCATATGAAGTAGATATGATGATGTTGCCAGAGATAAAGAGTTGTCCATGGTAATCAAACCAATTAGGCTCCTTGAATCTGAATCGAATAAACAAAACATTAAGCAGGTGTCTCTTGGAGCAGCAGCTGGAGACTCAGGGGGAATTTTTTTCTTCCAAGCCAAGTGGAGCACTGGCAAATATCCTGTTAATCACTGTTCGGAAATGGTTAAAATTACTGCTCACCGAAACAATAATTAGGTTGGAAAATGTTGGCAGTGATGTTTGTGGATCATCCAGATGTTGCTGGTGAGACTATCCACATGACGGCTGCACTGTAAACATGTAGAGATTTTTGTACACATGCACACCCCTAGTTTGGAGCAGAGCCTCCACAACCAGTTTTGGTTGTAAAGAAAAAGAGCAGAAGTGCTTCCAGTGTTGTTCCAGTTGGGGTTTTTTGTTTTTTTTGGGTTTTTTTGCACTACCTCAGAGAACATAAAAATACTGTCATTGATGACACAGTGAGTCCCACCCCACCACTTCAGAGAATTAAAAATTAGTTATGTTACAGCAGGGTTTATTTTGCACAAATTCAGACAACTTTAAAATATTGTTCTCACATTTTAATAACTAAGCAATAAGCTCCAAGAGGCAGTGGGTTACAGCGATTTTACAACAGCTGAGGGGCATTCTAAGGCACGACACGCAGCGCTCTAACGCCCTTCAGCTATTGTAAAATCACTGTAAGCCGCTGCTTCAAGGAGCTTATTGCTTTTATAAAACGGTGACCCTTCATATAGCCCATAAATAAACACACAAGAAAAAAAATCGACAATTTATGGTAATAATGCAACAACAAACAATTAATTGAGAACTATTCATTCTTCCGCCAAGCAATATAGTCCATTTATAGTCCAACATTTATAGAGTGGGCAGAATGGTTGCCAAGCAACACAGACACAAGATCACAGTGGAAAGAAAGCAATAACATTTTTTCATTTTGTTATTTGGGCTCATTAATGTTGATTTGGATATTTCCATTAATAGTGCAATTGTTGAAATAGTGTTCAATTATGTTTGGACTCTTCTTTGCGGGCACGGTGGTGTGCGTTTTGGGACAGGTGCGTTTTTGCGCAGATGTTACGTTAGTGGTGCCACTGCCTGAGAAAAGGATATAGCTCCACGATCTCCTGTCATCATAATTTGGATGACAGTACGACTGCCCGTCGCAGACATAATCTGCCAAGCCTCCAGGCCAGCGTCGGATAGTTTTTGCACTGTGGTGCTTCTCAGGCAGTGATTGGTGTAGATGGTCTCAGTGCCAGTTGCCTTGCAAATGTGGGGCAACATGCTTGCGAGGAAATTTACCCCCATAGGCTCTCTGGTATACCGAACATAAGGAAAAAGAGAGAGAAATAAGTATCGTGGTGAGATTAGGCTGCACCGGAATATGCCCGACTCTAATAATAATAATAATAACCTAGCAAATCAAAACTGGCAACAAAGTCTGACATTTTGTGTACAAAAGTGACAGGTTTGAAACAAATGTAACGTTATCAAGTTCAGCTCAAGTTCAGCGCAGAGTAGTTGGTTGCCAGGCAATGCTGCAAGCTCTGTTTACACTGGCGCAGGGATACTGTGCTGCGGTCTGCCTTAGAATGCAGTCGGGTTACACTGGTTTTACAATGGCATGGAACGCAGCTCAGCCAATCACATTTAAGGATGGGAAGCACCCATTTTATAAAAAGTCATTATGCCTTTATTGTGCTGTCAACTTTACCCTGTGGTATCAAAAATGTATCAAGTATCGATATTTTCCTGGGTATTGATATCAAAGTTAAGTTTACAGTATCGTGACAGCAGTATCTGAATGTCCAAATAAATGAACATGTAGCATCTGAATCCATGACAGTTGAAATTACACTATTTATCACAGTTCAAGCAATCTTTTGCAATATGTTTATCGTATACATTAATATCTCAATGAAGGTAAATTTTTGATTTATTGTGCAGCCCTAATCCACATTGTTAGATATCAACAGTGAAAGTCAAAAATAAGTTATTTGGGTGAACTAACATTGTGACTGATTAATCAAAGAAATAAAAGATTTGTTGGAAGACCTGCAAAACTGAAACCTTTAATCTCACAGGCGTTTGTACTACATGACAGTCAGCCCACTTAGTCAGTGGGGGTACAGTGTGTGAGTGAATGCAGCAGGTTCAGTCACGACACAAGAGAAAATACAGCCAACTGCTTTGGTCTCTATCTCTCAGGATTGTGGGATCCTATCAGTTCTGTCATCGACATCTTCAACAAACCGTATTATTGCACATAGATACAGTAATATTGTACCCCCATCAGTCAATAATCAATCACCAGAACTGCACTGCACTGGAATGCCTTCCTCTTCCAGCTTGAGAACATTGCTTAAAGATTTTTTTACCACCACCGTGTACATAAAATATCATGGGCCGATCAATGTGTGTAGGTGTGAGCCTCCCTACAAGGCTCATATAAAGGGTAAGAATGCAGCTTTGATATAAACGTTCCAAATAAAAATGAACATTTTAACCTTAAAAATGGTAGAATTTGTTTCCAGGTATGTTGTAATTTTTGCCAGTTTATGAGGTTCACCGGTGCAAATCGTTTCAGTTACGTCTACCTTATGTTACCCCTGGGACACACATCTTGTGTCTGTGTCCTGTCTGCGTCAGCAGCAAGTCCGTTTATTTTTTTAGCGCCCATTAACACAGATTAGAGCGACACGTTGGGCACACGTTAAACTCAGTGACTCACACTTGGAGGGTAACTGTACTGGAAAAATGAATCAAACTTCACTCATGTGATATTAGCTATGATGGATTTTAGCCTAATACAGCTTTACTCTTCATCCCTTAGCGTCCTCGGAGGGTGGCTCATTTTTAAGTTTCAACTTTTTTTTGATTTGTTTATGATTTATGATGTTTGTAGTTAGGACATAAATTATCTTTGACAATATTGTCACAGAAACCTTTTTTGACTCAACCCAAAGTTGAGTAAACTACATTAGTGGGCTAATAACTTCACGTCATCACTCTGTTAATTGTGTTGGTACATTGTGAAATAAAAGCGTAGGAGGGTCACTATGTCGTGACATTTTTCAGAATAATGTGGCTGTTACCTCAGCACGTGTTGACGTGTGTGTCCTTTGCTCTGTGTGTGTGTGTGTGTGTGTGTGTGTGTGTGTAAGAGAGAGGGGGGAGAGGTGCGTAGAGTTACGCGAAACAGAAGATAAACTTCTAAGCTTTGTAACTATGACAGGCTCATCTTACCAACTTGCGTTACAGATTGAGTTTTATGCCAACTGAATGTTTCTCTTATCATCTTAACTTGTAAAAATGGTCCATGAAAAGTTCCGTTACTGCAAGAGTGCAGCTGCCGGTGTAAGTCAGACTGTGCCAGAGAGAGCAGGGAGGGGAGGGACACTTTTTAAATTAAATCACGTTGTGACGATGGTCAGGGCTCAGTGGACGATGGCTGTCCCTTGTTATTTCAGGCCCTTGTTATTTCCTCATTACAACATTTTGTAAGCTTTAAATTGAATTATAGAGGTTTTTATTTCAATATTTACTTTTTTAGGTGTACTTTTTTTATTTTATAATGCCCCTCCCCCCTTTGACTAAATTTTTCTGTCAAAAAGAAACCTGTAATGACATCATTAGCCTTGCTCTTCACCCTTCAACCAATCACATGACCTTTAGAGTGCCATAACACTGTGGGTTCCAGTAGGTGGCATAATCCAATGCTGCAAGTTTTATTTCTTTTCATGTCAGATAATCAGTGATCATTTGACAGTGAAATCCTCAGCAAAATATTTACAAACTCACTGCAGGGACATCACATATTTGAGGCAAAAATGAAAAAACAAAACTCCAGAGGTAGGAAGAAAAAAAGGACTATTTAAATATCAACAAGGGCAAAGTATCAACATATTTACAAGCTCCTGTATCATGATACTCATCTGAATAGCATGAGAGCTTTCATCGCAACTAAAATAACCCACTAAAACTGATCTCCCACTCTTGCAGCAGCTGTTTGCCACACCTACTGCCTGCACACGGTGCGAGAGGAGAGACCTTGGGCCGTTGTCACAAGTGTTGTGCATTGCGGTAAAACAGAGTTGAATATAATTCGCACCTTCCCCTGATGCCCTGAACAAGACACAAACTTTGTCATATTTTGGAAATAAAGTGTAAAGAGTTTTGGAAAATGTAGCTTAATCTAATGAGAAAGTTACCAAGTTGGCAACACTATTTTTCTTAAAAAGGAAAGCTCACAATGTGCAGGAGACGAGACCGGGTGGCAAATCTGAAGCCCACCATTATGTATCAATCACTGAAAAGGCTGCATTTTCAATATCCTTGAAGCTTGAAGGGCTAAGCCACATCACCCGCACTAGTCAATGTCTGGAGGGCGAACACGCTGAGTACATGCATTTACATTTATACAAGCATTTAGCTGATGCACTTTCCTCACAATGACAGCAACAGAGTTTTTATCACTTATGAAGCAGAGCAAAAGGTCAGAGACAGAGAATCCCGCAAATATGCAACCTTAGATGATAATGTAAAAGAGACTATGAGGAAAAGTGAGTGGGAGAAATAAGAGTATAAAAGAGATGCTAAACGGATTTTTCTTTTAGAGAAGGACAATACTGAAGCAGGGATATTAAACTTTCTGTCACTGAATGAGCTCTTACTGGTGCTTTGCAACAGTACACCATCTCACTGTAGTTTTGGGACGGAAAAATATTTGATGGACGACAGCTTCTTACAGTAGATTCAAATAAATCTGCACCTTTCAGATGTTGTTTATAGACAAATTCAGTAAACCTGAAGCCTTGCTTTTGAAAGAAATGCATCAACAAAACAGGCTGCCTTGTTTTAAAAACATTTTGAAATAAGAATGCCAGAAATACCTGCAGAATTATCACTGAGGATAATCAAACAGACATCTTTAAGAGGTCTTATTTGGAGTTGTAAGCTCGCCGATGTGTCTGTTGAGACTCATCTTTTTCAGCTGTGGGATGCTGAGAGCATATGAACTAATCCATACAGAGAAATGTGCTTTTATTATTAACAGTTCTAAAAGTACAGAGTGTGGACCACCTGGGGCCTTTAAGTGGATTCCATGGGGTCCTCAACAAAATGAGAAGTGGTTTAATTTGGTCCTAATGTCATTGCTTTGCCTAGATGTTACGATGCAGAGAGAATGCATTAAGATGGCAGGTGAATTATAGTTTTCATTCCACCTACTGTGGTTATCACCCTCGAAACTCGAAACTGATTACTTTACAATATTGCACCAAATTGACATTCAGCAACAAAAGAGTCATCAGAATTCATGTAAATGTTGTAAAATGCTTTCAGTGCTCCCATGTAGGGATGTGCGATAATGGAACATGCAGACATAATGCAAATGCATTGAGACACATTTGTGTTGAGAGAACAGAGATGCCAAAAATAGGTGTTATTAATTGCTGGATTGTTTTCTAGTACTAAGAACATTCTAGCAATTCTAGTATTGCAATAATCATAATTGAAGAAAGCTCCAATCTCACAATAACACTTTACACAATAACACCTTTAGTATAACATTTAACATAACTATTCAAGTCTGTAGTAAACCAAGTAAAGGAAACCAAAAAAACAATGCATTAGTCCATTTCTCAATTTTTCAACTTCACTGTTACATTCAGCAATACATTGTGTCATTTTTAAAACGAGACTGATTTTCTTAAACTGTTGCTCACTGTATTTTTGATTGAATGTAATTTAAAAAGGAATTTGTTGGAAGCAATTTTCAACATTGCTACATTTTGGTGTTCTAGTGAGTGTTCAGGCGGCAAAGTGATATATGTTTAATTTGCGTCATATTAAGCTAAAATGCATTTGTTCGTGGTAATAAAGGACCATGTCACCAAAGTCAACACAGTGGCTCAGTGTTTTAACCATTTTTGGACAGCAATGGAGCTCTTTGGCACATAGGGAGAAGATATCACACACACACACACACACACACACACACAATACTTGTTCTTTTTTTGTTTGTTTTTTAAATTTTATATTTACTTGTTAATATGATTGACTGTTGCTTTTGGGCTTTTCATGGGAGAATATCACCAGGTTTAACTTTTAACATTTTCTACAAATCTTTTTTTGTCCTTTCTATGATAAATTTTTGTTTTTATTTGTGAATTTATAAGTTGAGTGACTTACAGCAAGAGTGTACAATAATTTGTCATTTTAGCCATTTGCCTAATGAAGACAATCTAGGATCGAAGCATTGCCTGTTCAGTCTGATTAAGTTCAGCTGTATATCAATTTTAAATAATTATATACAGTTTTGTGGAATGCAAAATACATCAGTGGAAAAATACTGCATTAAACAATTTGATCATTTATTTGTGTTTTGTCTATGTTTACCATACTGGGGCATACTGTAAAATAGGCAGAAATGAAACATTTAATTTATATGCGAGTTTTTATTAGTGTGTAATTGACTTAAAATTAGATTTTTATTCCACAGAGGGAGCACACGGTCATGTCGTATTACCATATTTCTACCGAAGCCCAGACTGGACAAACCTGGCTTTACACATTTTCCACACGTTTTCACTAATGTAGGTTCTCGTACATGCATGGATGGAAAGGGAGTGTAAGGGGTGATCTGTCGGCTACAATCTGCAATCCTACTGCTAGATGTCCCTTAATCCTACATAAAAGAACTTTAACACAAAGTCTGTGTTACACACTGAGTGCGTGAGGACTGAGAAGTTTAAATAAAAAAAAGGTTGTTGATTACAGAAGTGAAATGCAGGATCCAGCATTTTTTTTAGTTTGACATAAGAAGACAAGAAAGTCTGGATGTCTTGACCTCAGCATTGATTTTAATTATTCTTTTTTTCCCAACCCTTTTTCTCACAAGTCTCCCAACTATGGAAGTGCAATATTGCTGCCATACTCTTTTAATAACATGATATTGATTTCTGCCATATTGCCAAGCCCTTGTCTAATGTATATTTTCTTCATAGGGGAGGAAAAGTTTGCTAAAACTAAATCAAAACGCGATTTACAATATTAACAAGAAATGCCAGCATTTCCATATATCTCACAGTATGCCTTGGTCAAACTCTCACCTGAACACAATCTGTAACAGACACTCATGCACTCACTGTCAACACCAAACACTGATGAGTGGCTCAAAATTCCCTTTCACATCTATTCCAGTCACGATGTCAGACCATATGGCACTTCACACTGCCTTTAAATAATATGTTATTGAGCTCTGTGTGTCTCGCAGGCAACCTTTCATTTATGCACTCACAGCGCTACAGTATGTCACAAAAATGTCCACATTGTCTACATGACTCACTTTCATTTAAATGTATACAATGAAGGCGGAAAGAGCTGTTAATTGTAACCTCCTGGTGTGTGGAGGTGTATATATAGTGATGTAGGATGGATTTTGACTTTTTTCTTCTCCGACTTCCTCCTCCATGATGTGCTTGACAAGACCTCTTTCCCAACCGGGGTCTCTGGCGGTGGCAGTGGGTGTTAAGTATAAATCTGAGGCAGCAGCTTCTCTTCTCCAAGGATTTCTTATGGCCACAAATAGCAGTCTCGACAAAGTAGCTGACAGGTAAATGTTGTGCTTACATGGTTCAGAGAATTTGTGAGAAATTGCGCGGTGCATAGCAGGCATT
>JAQFJA010000004.1:2607038-2617803 GCA_029874485.1 Naso brachycentron
GGTAGAATTCTGGCCTAACAGCTGCTTGAGGTCATATTTTAAATACTGCTTCACATACAAACTCGTGGTTCATATGGATTGGTCGGCTGTGTTGCCATTGTTTTGCCTTGTTGTGATGGACTATGTTTTCATAACCTGCTGTGTTATTAAAGCTAGTAGTGTCGAGTAGTGTAGCACTTACTCCTTCTAAACTGATAGATGTGATGAAGTTGTTCATACAGACTTTACACTCCATTACAATTGGTCACATTCATTTAGCAGACTCTAGTGTCTTACAGTAAGTTTACGCTTGAAACTTTGAGTGTGGATCCTCACATCAAAGACCTTAAAGTTACACAACCCTAAGCCTCCAGTGTATAAAACCCATGACCAAAGTAGTCATGCATTCTGTGTGTTTCTTGTGAATGAAATCATCTGTAAAACAAATGATTTTTCTTTTTGCTGGGAACGCGCTCAAGGATATCTTTGGGGTTCCCACATGAGGAACAAACGGCTAGGAGCTTTTGAACTGAAGTGTCCCACTCTGGTGAAATGAGAAGCACAGCATTTGATAAAGGGAGGAGTGCTGGAAAATGGGCTCATGTTTTTTTAAATAATGGCAGGACTATTAGTGTTTCATATGATTATTAGGTTGGGTATTGAAGACCTTAATTTTAGCTAGTTATTTATCTGTTTTATTTAGTTTTATTTTTCCGCCCATGAGATTTTCTCCCAAACTGTGTCAGATCACTGTAACAAGAAAAATGTCGGGCTACACGAGATTAGAAATAAAAAAGCAGAAGAAGTTGGAACTTAAGTAATGAGCGATCCTACAGAGACAGGAGAGACACAGACAAAGAACAAAGACCCTCCCACAGAGAGTTAATATTCAGAACAAAGGCTAACACATAACAGCCTCAACTAATAAGAAAAGTAGGTAAAAATATAGGGCATCCTGCCAACCAACTGTGGTTCTGTGACACTAGTGTGTTTTTTAAGGATCAGTGGAAACCTTTAAGAGCTGCTGCCTGACATCTTTTCTCCTGACCTCTTTTTGTCCCGTTTGTCAAATCTACTGCAGTTATGAGACAGATGAGGTCGAGCACTGACAGATAAGCACGAGCTCAGTCCAGCATTCAGGGAAAAAAGAGGCGGTAGGGAGGAAGGTGAAAGAGGTGAGGAGTGCATTGAAGTCATTTGAAAAAAGATGGACAGAGACGGAAGTTCCTGGAAGATGAAAGTGCCCACTTCCCCAAAAATGAGAAGATTAGGTGTTTGATGAGACAATAACACAGAAATAGAAAAAAAGAGGAGATGACAGCAAAAGAGGTGAGGGAAGCAGATTATCAAGAGTGAAAAATGGGTATGACGGGGAGGAGAAGGAACAGTGGAAATGTTGTGGAGAGGATGTGAGCAGTGCAGCAGCTGTGATATGGAGGAGGATCCGGAGGTGTGGGTGGAGGTGTTGGAGGAGATGTCATCTGCCTCTCTGAGGAGGAGGCAGGGTGATAAATGTCTTCTGCTTGTTCAGTTACCAGACAATTACAGATGGACGTGGAGCAGATGTCCACTAACTCGAAAACGTCTTTTCTGCAAGTGTGTATTTGCGTGTATTTTCAAACGTCTTTGATCCATGTGTGAATATAATTGCGTCTTTTTGTATGTGTGCATGTATCAAGTGCACAAGAGTGTGTGTTTGTGCGTATGTGAGCATTTATAATTGTCTGTGTGTGTGTGTGTGTGTGAGAGAGAGATCTTGCGGCAGAAGGATAGAAAAGTGTCTCACCCAAATTGTCAAATCTAACGAAGTGGAACTGCTCCAGCAGCTTAAGTTGGAGTTGAAGATGAGAAACAGATTGTCCGGCTGCTCTGCTACAAAACTGGTTGATATCGCGCCTCGTCAGCACATTCACAGACAACTTGCCTCAACAGAACAGACAGAACCCAGAGTGTATCAGTTTACATGCAACAGGATTACAGAAATCACATTACCACAGGATTATCTAAAAATAAAACCACCAAAGAAAAATGCTGCTGGCACTGAGAAATTACTAATCAAACTGCTGACACGATATGTTCCTTATTTGTAAAGGTGAAGTTTGATATGGCCTGCTTTCCAAAATTAAACAATTAGCGGAGTGATGAATATTGTCTTCAATAACATACAGTATGTATGTTAAAGGTATGTTTACTAATTGCCTTGTGAATCCGGAAGTGTGGCATTTTTGCACTACACAAAAGACATCAGAGGAAAACTGCAGCAGTGAAACAACAGAGATAGCAGTTTGTGTCCTACGTCACGTTGTTGTAATTAAGTACATTTGTTGTACTTAAGTACATATTTTAGATACTTGTACTTTGATTATTTTATACTTTGGCTCCACTACATTTCAGGCTGGGGAAAAAATGCACTATTTATGCCACTGCATTCATCTAACAACTGAAGTTACTAATTAATGTTCAGATGAGAAGATTAAATAAAAGCATAACATAAGTTTAAAGTATACAATACAACTCACAATCAACAATAAATGAGAGGCTCCCAACCATTTTAACTTGTCTACTCTTCATGTTTCAAATGTCTAAGAGATGTTGACGCCTGGCCTTCACTAAAATATCTTAAAAATCTTAACAGATTTGAAAATGTTGGAGAACCCACACACCATGACAAAAAATCATAGATTTGACAGTGGTGTTTCTATAGTGTGTGGAGTGCAACACTATGACCAAAACAGCTTACCACAAGGGCTGGGCGATGAAATGATATCGATATCAATAAATGATATGCTGATATCTTTTGGCAAGAGACAAGACATCAATACAATAAAACATTCATTTGATAGAATGTTTGATAGTTTTACTCGTGGCTGCAGAAAACAACAGGAGTATTTCACCTCCCTGGCTCGTAAACAGCCTATCATGTCCCTTAATAATGGAGTGAGCTATTAGCGATATCCAAACAGCTCATCATTTAACAGACAAACCTCGGGCGTGCGCTCTCCCCAGCTCATTGACACCCTATCATGTTCTTTGATAATGGGCAGTGCTAGTGACGCGAACAGCCAATGGGTTTGTTTTCACAGCACAACACACATGAAACAACAAAAGCACAGAAACAACAACTTGACAAGATAATCTTCAGAACCATCAAAAAATCAGGACTTTCCTCAGGATTGTCGGAAGGGCAGAATTTGGCCTAAAATCAGCCTGATTATCTTGTAGTTGTGTACCCTGCTTAACATCTCTACCAAAAGACATTTCCCCTTTATAGCTCACACATGGCTTCGTGTTACTTTCGTATTTTACATATGACCTACTATCTTGTAACTGTCTAAAACAATGATCCCCTGATAAATACCTGGATTACAATCATAATTATAAGTTCTTTATTTTGTAATTATGAGGTATCTAATTAATGTAGCCACAAGGAACTGCTGTTTACAGATGCTGTATGTCAGTGATTTGTAAGTGTCCGAAATGTCAGTTTTGAGTTTCAGCTCTTAGTTCAGCTTATGTGGTTGCCCAAGTGATTATTAGTGATGTATCATGTAAAGAGATGTTCCAATACTATTTTTCCTGATACCGAT
The DNA here is from genome assembly GCA_029874485.1 of Naso brachycentron. Lineage (NCBI taxonomy): Eukaryota > Metazoa > Chordata > Actinopteri > Acanthuriformes > Acanthuridae > Naso > Naso brachycentron. The sequence continues at coordinate 2,610,605 of JAQFJA010000004.1, forward strand.
TCTGATACTCAAAATTTGGTAGCGACTGGTACGAGTACTGATCCAATACCAGTGCATAAAAATAACAATTACTTTAAAATTTAAGGTGCAATAATAATTTATTAAAGTAAAAAGATTTAAATAGAATACAATAAAACTGAATCTATGAAAATCTAATTCCTTACACTGCACCAAACTAAGCTAACTGGGAAGTAGTTGCTCACTGTTTAGCAGCTACTAAATTGCATGCAGTCGGATCTGTGCACAGACTGGGACTCTGGTACTGGTACTGGTATACTGGTACTGAACTACTCTAATCATGTATTCACAGCTTTATGCATTTAGTTAGGTCTTCTACCAGGAAAGGCAAGAGTGTAATTTGAGAGATTTAAATTCTTATCCTTTTTTTTTGGTTTGTTTCTTTGTTTGTTTTTAAATTTATAATCATGCCAACCTGGGCAGCAAGATGAGATTCTTTTAAGTCTGCCAAAATATGCCTTAAATTAGATCCAAATCACAGAATCCTTAAATAACTTTTGTTTACATTTTAGTTTTTTGGACAAATACACTGAACTGTTTTGTATTTGATTGTTTTACAATTGTAAATTCTTTTTTTTTATTGTCAAGAGAGCGGACCATCAAATTAATGTCTTCAGTCAGACTCAGAGCAAACCTTTCTCAAGATCCTCTATTCAGTCAGATTGTATAAATCACATTATGCTATTCTGTTACTAAGAGGCGCATACGGTTGTGTAAACAAGCACAGATAGTTACTCCATACACTGTGTGCAAGGGGACTAGCATGTATGTACACCCACTTCCAGAGACACAAAAAAGTAAGACAGGCAGCCCTAGATCTGCTTTGTACCAGACAGCCTTGAGATTTTCCTTGCTCAGTAAAACAACCATGTTAGACAGGTTTAGTTCATCAAAGAGGAAGAGTAAAAGATATCATAGGGAATGAACTCTGTCTGCGTCAGCTTAGTGTATATAACTTGGGGCGCTTTGAGTTTTGAGGGAAGGGATTGGTGGGAAGAAAGTTGCTTGCTGTTACTGCATGAATGCAGTATTTTATGGCCAAAAATGTTTTCACAGCCCTCTATAAACTTATAAAGTCCTGTAAAATATCTACATGTTGTATGTTGAGAACTGTGGAGTATTACTGTCATATGTATTTAGTAGATAACATATTGGATGCCATATCATATATTTTGTGAACTGCATGTCTACTGAACTACGAAAGAGGTTCATCTTTTTACAAGATTCACTGCTTTCTTTTGGACCAAAGATTGACTGATTGTTGAGTCTCATTCCAGGTCATCTAATTGCTGGTTTATGTCTTGGATTGAGCTGCTTACAGAAAAGCATCCATATTTAATGACCTGGGAATGAGACTTAACAATTGGCTATTTTTCTTAAATCCCTGCTGTAAAGCATTCAAAATGGGATCACAGTTTAATAAAAATCAACAGCTTAAATTTCTTTTTGTTTTACCTCAAAATAATGTGTGGCTATGGAAACGTAAGTACACACATATCATGCAAATAATAATATTCTTACTCACATCCAAATGGCTGTTGTCTGCAACAAAGTCCAGCAGAGATACAGAAAAAATGCTCAAACTCTGCTGAGATGATAAGCCTTCAGCTAGGCAAGACCATAACTTGATAAAATTCTAACAGTTTTGGAAATATATCCAGACACATATAACAGCAGGGCTTGTAGATTTGCATATCATGGAAAAATGGAGTATTGGCCTTGACGGTGGTCTGCTCTGTCTGAGTGCCCTTCTAGTTTCATTTGTTTTCCTTCAAGAGACGTATTTGCAATGCAGTATTAGCTCGGAGCGACAATAGAATGATTAATCTTTTATGCTTTTGTTTCGGCATTGCAGTATTGGTTAAGGTTAGGGAGAGATTGTGCTCTCAGTTAAATATTGACGATGACTTGAAGCATGAGACACACTGTTTACTTTATTAGCACAATCTTTTCCCAGCCTTCACAAAATCCCTTCGTTGCCCAATTCTAACCATTTGGAACACTCATGCAAACCTCAGCCTCCAGTAACACAGCTCTTTTCACACCTACCATCACTCTGGCCTCGTCCCCATTGCTTCTGTGCAGAATAAGAATGTAGAACTCTTCCCTGGAAAAAATTACCTCACCGAACATCATCTTGCAACAAATTGTTTCTCTTAAAATGAAACTACCCAAGCAAACTAGTATTTAGAAGTGTAATAATGAGCAGACAGGATTGTTGACTTTTGTTTCTCTGGAGCAAAAGCATATGTTAATGTTGTTATCGCACCGCAAGCAAGTCATTTATGTGCCCAGTTCAAGCTTTAAATAAGTGGTGGATGCAGATCAGAGAACAGTCGTATGTATTTTGGAAATTATTGACAAATAATGCTGTCCGGTCAATAGCAGAGCGAGATCAGGATTTGCTCCTCTGGGTTGTTTTTGAAGGCGTGAAAACAACTTTTTGTATTGATAGTGCCAGTGAATGCATGTTTTACACTTTATAAAGTTATGTCAAGAAAGTACATCATTTTTTTTTTACACCATTTGGCTTGGAAAAACAACTACAAAAAAGTAACATATTTAAAGAGCAAATTGCAGGTTAGAGACCCCAATAAATTAGTGTGTGGGAAAATTATGTACTAGCTAGATGTTATATACATTTAGTTATACACTAAAGTCACTTTGGAGTCATTTTTGTGATATAATTTTACTTTCGCATTAGACCCACTAACCGGAAGTGGTACCTGACCGAGCTGTATCAAGTTTAACATTACTAAATATTATTCCAATTGCTAATTTGGACACTGAGACCACAGCTTTGTAATTATGAGCTGCCAGGCATCCAAGACACCTGAACAGACCAGGACAAGGAGAAATGACAGCCACAGGAGAGAGATCGAGTTGTGGTGTCAGGAACACCAACGAAGAAGTGGGCAGACATCTCAGGGAGTGACATCTGCCCAGTTAGGGTTAGATTGCTGTGCTTCCATGACAACAAGGTGAAATTTATCATGTATCAGGATTTTAGGAAAACTAGTACTGGTGGTTGTTGTACAGGCATGAGTAATGATATTTAGCCATAACCAAATACAATGTGCAGCTATCAGCTTGTATCAGTCCTGTCTCACATACCTTAAAAAAATCCAAACTATGTTTGATAGTGCTGTAAAAGGTAGAGACACAGGTAAGGCAGGAATCATTTTCAGCTCTATGTGTCTTAGTGTTACTTCTGTAATCAAAAGGTCCATCCAAAATTGAAATCCAGGTGCTGCACCATGCTGCACACCACTCACAGATGCAGCAGTGTCTCTTCACCTGCACAAAAAGCACCAAGGCACGAAAGCTAGCACCATTCCTTGTTTTATAAGCAAAAACGGAAAACTGTATGTATAAAATATACATACAGTTTATATAACTGTGACATGAGTTATTGCAGCCTGTGCAAATGCAATAATTGATCATGATCACAAATTGTGAAATGCAGTGAAACAATTCTGAAACACTACAACCTTACAGAAATATACCAGCTTACACTCAGAACCACCGGCTTTGGAGGCACAGAGGATAGTTTCCCTCTATTTACGACGTATGACGCAATGTTAAAAAAATAAATAAATTTTAAAAAATTCAGAAGCAATATGCAAAACTTCCACTTGTCACTCAGACTTTGTGCTTTTATGTCATGCTAAATGTAGAAAATCCTGAGCTAACTTTTCAAATTGTTATTTTCAGACAAGGTCACATATATACTTGGTAATAGGTTTGACCTGCAGGGAAAGTAGAAATGTCTCTGATATTCTAAAATGTACTGATTGATGTTTGTTGCTGCTCTATGCTTGCAGCCAAATTTTAATTGAGTTAAATTCATTTTTCAACAGGTGTTTGTTTTTATTCCAGGTAATATTAAAATGGTCCTATTAAGTCTTACACTAGCAGCATTTTAATTAGTTGCTTTTCACTGGTTTTCTTTGCATTTAAATATTTAATAAAACATGGTGAACTGGCATTGTTTCATGCAAGAGCACACCTGTTCTGCTTTTCTTAGACTCAAGCAAATTACCTACCCTGTGAGGCAAAGCCTGGCATTGCTCAAAGAAATAAACAAATACATTACTGACTGAAGTACAAGCGGCAAGCCAGTTGTGATGCATAATGTATTGCATCCCCTCTTGTGTTCACTTGTTCAGTATTTTCTAATCATCTATCCTGCATGATCTGTTTTAGTCCAGCCACTCCAGCATCCACTCTTCTCCACAGAAATTCAATTCCACTCTCAGCCAGTCAAGGTCATCCCACAGATGAAATTTAAACATTTTATTCTCCTTGACAAGAGCACATGGAGAAGGAGAGGCAGCTGGCCTGACTGCACCATTACTCTCCTTTCATCACTTTCTTTGTCTTATCTCCACTAGACGTAAGCCTGGTCTATCTTTCTGCAGCTAATCATTTCCACACTGTTGGATCCATCAGCCTAATCATTGTTTTGTACGTGTATAATTGTATACAAGGACCAAGGACCTCTTGCTTGCGGTAATTTATAATTTTTTAAAACTCTGATTTATTATTGATTTAGGCTGTATTCTGACAGGAGTTGTGATGAATAGCACAAGTTTGTGCAGCTCTGTCAAATGATTCATATGCAAATGCAAAAGTAAGGCTTTGGACTCCCTCATTGCAGGATTCTTTAGCTCTGCTTGATGGCAGCGTGACGAGGAGAGTTAAACCCCTGTTGATCGTTGTTTGACGCAGTGGCTAAATTTGAGGTTAATGAGAGCAATGTGAGTCAACCAAACAGTAGTTGTGTCATTCAGTCTAAACAATGGGATGAAAAAGTGTAGAGTTTTATAAGTATCTGTAGTTTTGTCAGTATGAGCAGTTTTTTCACTGCATGTACTCATTGTGGAGTTTTAGGACAACATGACAGAAACTTTAAAAAAAAATTGCCTTACGGTAAAAAAAGTAACAATAAAGCAACATAATAAAGTAAATAAAATTGGTCCCTTGTTCAGGACTTACTGAGTAAATGCTTTCAAACACTTAACAATGTGGCAACAACCTTGACTGAGAGTTAATCAAAGCCTTGTCCACACGTGCATGGTTGAACACTGGGGACTGATGCCGTCGCTGGTGTCCGTCTGTGTTCCGTAGTTGCTGCTTTTTTGTGTTTTGACCACAATTTGCTTAAGTGCAGGACACAGAAAATGGGAAGGTTTGGTGTTGAAAAGGTTAGTTTTACCCTGAAATAACAAAGGCAGAGGGGCTAAAGATGAACGAATGAGGTCCAGAGGCAGCGGGCGCAGGATGATGATGGAGGGTGGCTTGGTGTGAGCGTGGGAGAGATGAGGAGAATTGTGGCTGGCAGGGATGGCGTGAAGGCTTGGAGGTTGTTGGCCGGTTATCAGACAAGCTGAGGTTTTGGCTGATGAGAGGTGATTCTGAGACACAAAGAGAGAACAGTTAACACTGATAGACACAAGGAGAAATTACTGAGTCTAAGACAACATCAGTCCTTGATGTGTGTATGCTGTGAAACAGGTAACAGTCCATGGTGGTTCTCAAAACACACATCAAAAGCAGCTTGCTTAAATTGTGAATATTGTATTTTGCAGAAAAGGGTGACAAAAATTGACAAAACTGCTAGACGTTATGGGCGTCTTTGCACTGTAATATCAACAGCACAATGTTTGTTTTTTAATCAGGCCTTGTGAAGGGGGGGTGGGGGGGTAGCAGTGACAGCTGATACACAATTTATGGTGCTGTCAGTGGCCACAATTCATTCTTTGTGAATTGTCCCCTGAATCTGTTGCTGTGCACCTCTCTGCGCCACCCCCAACACCACACTGCTCATTCCCATTCATTAGTCAACCCAGTTTTTCTCAACCAGCAGCTTCTTCCAGGACAGTTCAGTGTTGATAGTGTGATGAGGAGGCCGTTGGTCCTGTCCAACATGGCCTGTCTGCAGCTCTGAGCTCCACACTATAAACCTGTATTTCTGTCCCGTATTATTTCTCTCAGTGCTTTTTTTTGTCTGTGTTTATTGTTAAAAATCTGGTTTCTTTAAGCTCAAAGTGTTATCATAAATTTGTCTAATCGTAGCTGGAAACAGGTCACTCAAATGCAAATCTTTTAATTAAGTTCGCTTTTATTTAAAAACAAAAATCCATCATCACTTAATTGGTTTTGGGGTTTTTTCTCATCATTTTCATGTGATTGGTGGATTTTGATGAGAAACACCAGTCTTATCATAGAATTGGCATTTCCTATGAATAGCATTAATTTCACAGTGGATTTTTACATACTGGCAAACTGCAAGAGGATGTTGGACCTAGTCTTCTTTGGCTTTTATAACTAGGGATTAGGCAAACCCTGTCAGTTTACTGTGCTGGGTAGTATACTCAGTGCGCTGTTCATTTACCATCGTGCGTGTGTGTGTGTGTGTGTGTGTGTGTGTGCTTTGAAGGCATTTTCTAAACTCACAAAGTCTAGCTGGTCTATGATTTAATGAGGACGTGTGACGGAAATATCTTCCCCATAGAGAGGCAGAAAGCGAGACGGAAAGAGTGAGGAGGAGGAAAGAGAGAGATATCAAGGACAGTTGGAAAAATAACAGTAAAGTCAGCTGGGACATCTTAGTGGCAAATCCATCAGCATCCCAAGTGTCTTCACAAATGTCTAAAAGCAGCAGCTTTGCCAGCTTTGTAATCTGCTGCCTGACTACAGTCCATTTTAATTTGCTATCAAGGCACATTACTGAGCTGTGTATGTTTTGAAATTCTGTCTTCCTGCTTGAGATTAGTGTGTATCTATGCTGAAGTGAACCTTGGTAATATCATTTCTTTATGTTGTTCTCAGTAATATAATGATCAAATAATAAAAGCAAACCCCCACAAGCAATACACACAGTCACATCAACTCTCCCAGTCAGTACAAAAAGGTTATGAGAGCAAGACTAAGTAGCTTTTTAATGGATTAAAGACATTAAAAGGACGATAATGTAAAGTTTAATCCAAGAGCTGGGAAACACACCCTTGGTTGACATACAGTACACACACACACACACACACACACACACACACACGACTGCAGGACACAAAAAAGCCACTTGGACAGTATTTACCACATACAGTGTAGGGGAGTAACTCGTTACATGTAATGAAATTATGTCATTTAATTACGAAATAAACGTAACCGTAATCAGC
>JAQFJA010000004.1:2624522-2639573 GCA_029874485.1 Naso brachycentron
CACACACACACCAAAATATACCCTTTTAGTACAAGTGGTCTAATGCTACTAAATTGCCCCCTGCAGGCCAAAACCACTACAGTAACGTTAGTCAAAGAAATGGTGCGAGTTCCAGCAGTTTGACTGAAAGTACTGTAACAGAGCCTGGGGGGGTCCCAGCCAAATCCGCATCAGTGGAATTATGAATATAAAATACTGTAGCAGCCCGAGACCTTGCTGTATACTCCTTCCCCCCGCTTTTTTGTTTGTTTGTTTGCTAACTGAGCTGTATTAGTCCTTCCAGTTTATTTTCACGTCTGATTGTCTGCAGGAATGCATTTAGAGCAGAAGACTCTTCATTCTATTCTTTTGTTTTATTATGTCTGATTAGGAGGGAAGGTACCCACTTGTCTAAAGAAGAAGGCTTTTGATATCTAAGGGCTTTCCATATTGCATGCAGCCTGCACTTCCAGTCTGAATGCAGCACAGGGTCCTTTTTATTTCTGAATTCATCTTATTGAATATTGTCATTGTCCTGCAGAAACCTCATGGAGACCTCATATATATATATATATATATATATATATATAAAATATCATATATATATAATATCATATATATTATCACTTTGGACCAGCATAATTTCTTAATAAAATTGTCAAGTACATTATATATATTAGATACACTGAAACAACAATTTAAAAAAACAAACAAACAACTCAGTCTTTAAGAGGGGAACACTATTCTTTTAATGTGATTGATTTCTGGTAATTGTGATACATTATGGCCATTTACCAGAGATTATAACTTCAGTCTACAAGATTTAGGCACAAAAAACAGTCATGAAAGGGCCTGATATACACAGAGGACATCATGTCATGTTTTTTTTTCTTAGCCATTCCTATGAAGTCAGATCAGTGTTTGTGCTTTATTACGTGTGTTTTTGTAATATACTTGACCCAATGATTAAGAAAAAAATCATTAGATTTCGATATTAAAATATTTGTGAATGTCAGAAATTTCAAAGTGCACATCTCCCACTTCAGTAGAAGGTTGTGATAACGTCGTCAGTCAGTAAAATCAAGTTCCAGTGTTTTAAGGGACTAAAACTTACGAAAAACACACTATGAAGTTAAGTGGATCATTACTAATTGCACAGTATACCAGAATTAAGAAAATTTACAGTTAATAAAGTAACTTGTCACCTCTATCTAGTGGACAAAAAATAGTACTGTTAAAAAATATTAGGTTTTCTATACTCTGTCTTGTTTCTCTCTCTTTTTTTTTCTTTTTTCTTTTTCTTTTTTTTTCAGATATGCTCATACTACCGTATATGAATTAAGGTAATAATGACAGATGTGTCAGGGACCATTTATTGGTCTGATTCTACTAGGAAGGTGTAGCATTTAAAAATCAAGCAACACAAGCTGAATCAGTATGAGATTACATTAGGCAGACTCCTGTTACTCTCCTTTTACCGACTGGTAACCATCCACATATGAAGTTTATTTGTGTGTGTGGCACATATTGCTGTTGTCATTACTCGTTATTAAGTAATATAATTATTTTTACTTATTGCTCCATCAAAAAAAAATGCATATTCAACAAACTCTAATGCCAGTGTATAAGTAAGTGTCATAAAGGTCTTGAAAAATCAAGAGTACCTGCACACTGCTCTTGCTAATCATCACAATTAAATAAAAACACTGATGTTTCAGTCACTCTGGACCTTCTTCAAGGTTATTACTCCATGCCAACAGTAATTCATTACATTACTTATTATATTACTTTACTTTTTCGCATTCCACTAAATAGGTAATAACATGTCTGTTCTTTTTAAACATCTGTTTCTGTCACTAGACAACTAAACAAATTTGATTAACATGTTGAACAGAAGCCAACAGCTGCACTGTCAGATTGGCTACACAGATGTTTAAATATGAGAGAGAAGGTAATGAGCAACTTTTCAGGTTCAGCTGGTTGTGGGGCGAGTGTGCAGGGACTGTTAAAAAAGTGCAACAGTGGAAAAACTTCAATAACTTCCCCCCTTATAGGGTGTGGTGTCACCAAAGTCACTCCAAGTGGAAAATTCAAAAAACTTCTCATCTTGCTGATGTGGTAAATGATTTTAGTGAGACTACATGTAGGCTACATAAGGCTGAAGTCATTTAATATTTCTGCTGTTCATGTTGCCTTGTGCAGTTGGTCCCTGCACCCGCTCCTGATGGCAGACTGCATGTGAAGATCAATCAAACCATCCATCTTATTTGGAGGGAAAAGTAATGAAACAAATTCTTTTTACTTTGAAGTAACTGTAATATTATTATTGAAATTCTTTTAGTAATTAAAGTACCCTTTAATGGAAAATATAACATTATTACAGTAACACGTTTCTGCCCAACACTGGTCAAATAACAGACGGTAACTCAGAATTAATGTGTAGCTTACATTACCCAACAACATACTTGAATGGTGAATGACGCATGACACAGAGCGCTGACAAGGAGCTGAGGCAGGTGAGCTGGAATGGCACAAGCTGAGGATGAGCTCAGGACAGAGGTTGACATGGCGTGAAGGGTGATGAAAGCATGGAGCAGGCTCAAGGTGAATAAGTGAAGTGGCATGGCAGGTTGGACGCTGGAAGGAGGGAGTGCGGTGTGGCTTGTGCAGCTTAGCTGGAGATTTTGAGGGCTGATCAGTGCAACTAAAGCGCAAGATAGAGACATTTACCACAAAGGTAAAACAACACGAGAGGATCCCTAGTTCTTAGAAACCACACGAAGGGGAGGGGGAGAACGCAAAGCACAGAGAGAAACACTTGGAAAATACTGGAGTACAACCAGAGCTATAACACTGTTTGGAAGACAGGTTGCCTGATGGTTTTTTAGCTGAGATGTTCAGACAGTTAGGTTATATTTTTGATATCCAATATCCACTCAACAGCCAGTGTAAAGCCATCTCAGCATGAGAGACAGTCTGTTAAGACACAGATCACTAAAATGGCAGTTTGCCTTCCTGGGTGTGTCTGTCCAAAGGAAGCGAGTTCCCTGATACAAAATGGAAATCAGTCTCCTCAATCCCGTGAGATTGCTTCAGTACACCACTTGATGTGTTTGCTGTGGACCGATTCAGAATGGATCTCCACCACATACTGTGTAGCTAAGAGCAGCCGCTTGAAAACAGGATCTGATGCAACATTTTCCTCACTGAGTCAATACAAACAGATAGGTGTGAAACACTCCAGCACAGTTATTATTTCACTGATATTCTCTTTGAGCTCAGATATACTGAATGCTTATGTCAAAGTCCACCTATGGAATATATTTTATATTTTTCTTTAAAAAGCTGATGTAAAAACACTGACAATGTAGAATCCCTTTGTCTCATACATTTAAAGAATGTTTTAGGCAAACAAATACAGTTTTCATCCATAATGTGTGATGGGCTAAGAAGTGTCAAAGTTGTTTAGTTATTCCTGCTGTATGGGATTTATTGTATATAAAATAGTTTTTTTTCTAAGTGTTGCAGAAATGCAGCAGCATGTCTGTTAGGTCACATACAGTAATAACACAGAATGTTGGTCAGATCTGCTTACAGTTTAGGTAAATTAGCTAAACATTGAAAGCATCTAGGGCCCTATTCAAACAAGTTATAACGCATGATATAAAGTGCATGGTGCAAGTACATTTGCAGCTTGTCCAGCTTGTTAGTTAAACAGTCTATTTCCAAGGTGCGAAGGAAAGACAGAATTCTTAATTTCGGCATTACATGTTTTTGGCATGACATAAGTTAAACCAACCACAGTGGCATTACCTATTCCCTTAAAAGCCAGGTGTGCCTGCACCTGGTGCATTGCTTTATCACCAGCGAGGACCACACCATCAAAAAGATGCATGAAGTGGTTTACTGAGAAGATTAATCGATTGAAGCTTAGTTGCAGTTCTGGTGGTTTGGGGAAGCTTTAGGAAATCTGCTGTAGCTCTCTGTTACGACAGAGCCCCTGGGACCCTTTGGAGAAGGGAAAGAAACAGCCAACGGGAGAGGGTTGGGGGGAGGGGTGCAGAATCTGAGAATGAAACAAGAGGAGAGGGTTGGATGTAGGGCTGGGCGATATGGCAAAAATATCATATCCCGATTTTTTACATGGCAGTATCACAATCTTGATTGAATCATGATTCTTAAGTTTTTCACATTGGTTAAAAGTATTTTACAAGTTACGGCAAATTCAGGGCCACAATTTTGCTTACAAACATCAGGTAGTCTCATATTTGGTTCCTGGTTCCTCAAAATGATTTCATTTTGATTTTTGAATAATTGATTTCTACGAATTCCATGTAGATTAAATGTGTTTTGTAAACTGACTGCAGGCTCTGCAAAAGTGAACAAATTAGATTAAAAAATTTCAAACTCTTCAGGTGTATTTGCATGATGCTGTGTCGTGACAGCCAATCAGTGTTGACATTCTCCCAATGTCACTGATGTCCTGAAGGCAAGAAAGTCTTGATGTCCACGTGTGAAATGAATCATGGTGGTCAAAACAGTGATGTGTGTGTTAATACTCTGAGCTTGTACAACACGATTTTGTACATCATGGGATTGTGTTATGAACATAGACACGATGTTGTTACGTTTTCCAATGTTTCTAGGACTTCCGCAGCTGATGCAGAGCAGAAAAGATAATTATACACGTAATTAATTACAGAAGAAATGGCAAGCCCCCCTTCCTCCTGACGCCATAATGTCACTAGCTAATGCTAATGTCCCAGCTGTGGCTGTTTGTAACTTAACAGACGAGCTGGTGGTGTTATGAACACAGACACGACGATGTGGTTGAGTTTTCCAGCCTGTCTCCGACCTCCACAACTGATATAGTGCAGCAAAAATTTTTATGCTGATCGTAGTTAATGACAGAAAATGCCAAGTTCCCCCTCCTCTGAACGAGCTAACGCTAACATATGCAGACTCAGCTCTGACTCGTTCATAAAGCTTTTGTTTTGTTTTACAAGACTACGTCCGGAGAGGGGAGGGAAGAAGGCGCCACGTGTCTGCTGTGTTTAGTTTATGTGCATGTATCTATTCGAGGCATAGAACAGAATGGAGTAGCAAATAGACTAGTATAATTTTGTTGAGAAAAAAATGCGTTGAGTGTCTAAGCCTAGAACTGCAACAGATAGAACATGCACTGATGCAGGATGTAAAGGATCACCATGTTACAGTGGATCATGGGCAAATTCTAATCGATCATGGTCTAGTATCGTCATATTGCACAGCCCTAGTTGGATGTGTATGTCAGAACTCATGTACGAAAGCGATAACCCTGACAAACGTCCCTGATCAACAGCAGATGGATTGCAGGTGGATGAAATAGACTAATACATTGTTACTAAGTTCACTTTACATCTCCACAGCAGCGATAACTAATTTAAAAATGCATAGTATTCCGGTCGTGATCCAATATATTTCAACCTATGCACCCTTTGCTATTTGAACAATGCACCTCGTAAATATCAGGAAAATACTTTGTGACTGAGTTTAGACTGTTTTTGTTGGTCAAAGGCACAATCGTTTTCTGCTTCCTTAAGATATCAACGTGCCAGTGATTCACCTCATCACACATCATTTTCAGACCAAGATGCCCATGGGCGCACAGATGGGCAAAAGTACATTGCTTCTTACACATCGTGGTAGCGAGATGTGAAAATCACATCAGTTTGAAAATAGAAATGACACCCGCCCTGCACTTTGCGCCAGGTGTAAGATGAGGCCCCTAGTTTCTGTGTTTGCTGCACCTGGAGTGTATATGGCCCCATGACTCATGACAATCTAAAATGTTTTTTATTTACCTTTGCCAAGGTGTCTATCAGCATGCTTTCGTTCTTTTTTAGATAAGATTCCTCCTGCTGAATCCCAACAAACTTGCTGGCCTTGGACAAAATTGTCAGACTTTGTGCACACAGATAGCAGCTGAGTTGGGTGTTGTGTGTGTAGACATGTGAGATGTGTTTTAAGCTTGAAGTTTGTCATTGACTCAGACTTGTAGGGTGGAACTTCCACTCTGTAGCATTGATCGACATAATCAAAAGAAAAGAGAGAAAGAGAGAGATAGAGAGAGAAAGCCTCTGCTTGTAGCTCTCTGAGAGCCAGATTTGGTCGAAACCAAACTTACTTATACAAAATCATCTTGTTTACCCAAAGGAGAAGGAAAAGATAATTTGACGAAACAAGACAAAGTCAGTTACAAGAAAGGAGACTTTGTTCTAGTCATGCTGTGGTGCATCTCTTTTTTTTTCCACTCACACCAGCCTTCAGTTTGTAAAAAAACTGCTTCCAACTATGACAAATAGGTCTGTGGTTTTACTGTGATTAAAGGAGCACCTACATAGACAAAATCAAATTCCTCTCATCAACTTGATCGTGTCTGTCTTTGTTAAAAAAAAAAGGCACATTCTTCAAACGCTTCTACACATTGATTTTTGCTATTCTCTGAATCTTCTTTTATTTTCACTACAAAAAGCTTTTTTTTTTCTCAAATGAAGCAAAGAGTGCAGTTCTGCAGGGATATAAGACATTTCAAGTCTGGTTCGATAAGTGAATTTTTCATTGTATTGATGTTACGGTTACACTTAAATAGCAGAGCCAGCAATAACTTCACTCATATTTTAAAGGTATTTTGTAAATACCAATTGTGACAAGTTCGTGTACCGTCTTAAACTTTTAGGTCACAGAAAATGGCAAATATGAGTTGAAGAGTTTATTCTGACATTTTAGAATGGAATAAATGACAAATATATTTACAAAAACTTTTTCAAAAATCACATATGTAATAAATATGTACTAACGGAAGAAGCACAGAGTGAAGATTTAGTGCTGTTGTAGAAGTGAGAACATTACAAATGATGTAAACAGAATGTTTGTATACAGAAGTACTTGGATCACTTTTCAGTAGGCAAACGTGTATATGTGCACAACTGACCTGAACACGCCAGATAAATAAATGCAGCAGTGAACACACCTGCCTTCAGTGTGGCATACATATTTCATACCGGTCCTTTCCACCACCTGAATTGTGATGAGCACTGAGGTGTGCTGGGTCCAGTGACACTATGAAGATCAAACCTCTCCATCTCTACGCAGTCAGAGAAGTGTTTAGACATGTGGACCACACAGGAGTGAAGGGTTTATGGAAAGCATCACAGGCAAAACAAAAGCCTGTTCTTTCTGTTCACTCAGAGTAGTCATAGCCAGCTGTCTGCATAATGCTGTAGATGTGTGAGATGACCTGAACATTGAAGTGTGTCCTTGTGACTGGAATATAAGACTAATATAACAAGATGTGAGACTTGTTCTTGTTACTTCTTTAATGTGGTCTTCACTTTTCTTTTTTCATCTTGTGGTGTTGTGATAAATGTGACGCAGGGAAAGATATCAATGCACAAAACCTTTTAACACTAGAGGGCAACAAACACAGGTGATGAATGATGCATGTCAAAACACCTGTGCTAATGGGTTTTTTTTTTTGTAAACACAACCACACATGGTAGCATCTTGTTACAGAACACGGCTGCTCAGTCTCCAGCATTGCTGCAACTCAATGTTCGACATGATAAAGTTGCTGTATAGATGCTGTCTACATGGCCTTCAGGAAACTTGAGGGATTTCCATGGTCTAAGTTTTGGAACCAAAGTTAGATTAACGCCTTGAGAGATGGAGGAAGTGTAATACTGCTGTTGATATTCTGTGGGCTACCCCTTGAGCCAAGTTATTTTTAGCCTATTTAAATTGTTATTTAGAAATATACTGAATAAGCTGCTAGCAGTTCTTGGTGACAATTTGCCCGTGGACAGAAAACTATTACTAGAGTAGTTTAAAGCTAAAGAAAAAAGAAATTGTGACTCTCTGGTCAGTTCTGAAATTAAAGCAGTATTGTTTTCGGTGATTCCTCATAAGGTTTTTTGAGTTATATATTAAGGATAGAGAGATAATGAGTTCCATGGAAAGTGTAAGTCACACTGAAGAGAAAAGGAGAAGAAGGAGTTTGATTTTTGACTCAAATTGCTTGAGTCAGACAGCAAGGATTTTAAAGTACAGAACCTTAATCGCCTCCATCCACTGTGTGTGAGAGCTGTTGCTGCAGCAACTGCCGACCTTGCTGTTAAATAGGTCGAATGAGATGCCAAACTGCAATAACTTTGGGTTGTATGTAGAACATTGGCATGAACCTGCTCCTTTCACCTTATGCTGGTCCTTATCCTTGCATCTCTCCCTCTAACACCACAGGACGCTCCCATAACCCCTGCAAAGGCATGTCTCACAGTTTTAAAAACCTCTGGTGTACCTGTACAGCACTTCTGACATGTGCTACAGGTGTTAATGATACGATAGTACTTCTGTCTGTGAGTTTTTTTCCAAAAAATTATTTTTTGTCTAGTGGAGACTGTCTTTTATGATACTGGAAGGCAACAACATGATATTGCCTTAAATCACAGGATTCAGACGAGGCACGTATTTGTCCCTTTTCTTAAAAAGAGCAGAACTGTCACTCACAGTCTTCTTCATGGCAGTGGACTGTGTCAGCCAGCATCACTGAGTCATTCCAGTTGGTCACACAACAAAAAACATCACAACTTTAAGAGTTCACCATGACTTGATCTGATTCCCAGTCTACCCAGTCTGCTCGACCAAGCATGTGGCAAGAGCTTAATATAAATATGGAAGCATTTCACCAACAAAACAAAAAAAAAGGAGCAAAAACATTAAAATATAGTGAAATTCTGTCAAACATACATTTGTTTCCAGACCTTTGAATAGCCAAAAAATAAATTTCTTTCTGCAATTCTCATGTTTAATAATGTGTTCATTTGTGGCATTGTCAAGCCAATTAAAGCTCTCCCAGTGGAAATTAAGAATGTCATTATCTAATTCTTGTATCAGTGCCATAAAAATAGTTACAGAGAAGAAAGAGTGATATCACAAAAAAGGCAACAAACATAGATGCGATAAAGTTGACTTGCAGAAAAACAACTAATGAATTTGCATATTTTTTTCACTGATTCACAAATATTAACTGCTCGTAGCATTAGTTACAGTGACAGGACCTTAAAACAAAGACACTAACTGCAAAAGCTTGTTGCCTGCTGTGCTAATTTAGGCAGCAAATTTTATTTTGACCAAAATGCTGTTTACTTTTAGTCAGATTTCAGTCATCTTAAAAGGTCTAGTTTTAGTCAACTGAAATATCACAAAATTTTAGTCAATGAAATCTACAGTAAATTTAGTCGACTAAAAATAAACACATTTAGAGTGTAATGCATGGTTAAATTATTTATTATTTATTATTATTATTATTTAAGTTTCATTTATTGTAAATTATTCGGTAATAAAATGGCGTTAAGGTTTGAATGTGCAATACAGACTGATAACTTAAAGTTAACTCCGTGTGTGCAACTGCACATGCTGTTATTTCTCTAATAAACAAAAGGCTCAATGTGTTACTCGCTCATTCATTCTCCTGCTCTTCCCATTGTGGGACATTTTTGGTACATATTTATCATTCCCACTTTCACAGCTGCAGGTGTGTTACATGTATGACATATATGCTTATATGTGATGTTTTTCTCTGACAAGTCGGTAAGGGGAGCCTGGATCAGCTGATTCATGTTGTTGTCCACTGTGCATGATGGTGTTGTGAACTGGTATGTGTTAATGCCTATATCCCAACAGAGACAGCTCTGAGAGAATGAGGCCTGTACGAAATATAACAATGGTTACGTAGTGTAGCTCCAGATCTATGAGTAGGCTATAGGCATGGCTCTGTGAGCTGCGCTTCCCTCCACTGGTTTACCTATGTTAGCTGAAGAAAAAACTGCCTAAACTGGGGCAGAACTCAGGTCCCGGCGGTCTTTTCTACTGTGCAGAGGGACCTAACTGGGCCTATATATCTGCTCTTCTCTTTTTTCCTAGCTAACATTTTTGCTGAGACATGATGCATACTAAGTTGTTGTGCTGCTAATGCTTACAAGCATAACTAATTGTCACAGTCTGTCACTAACATTGTATCCTAAGCTGCCAACCGTAATCCAACTGCGCTTGGTTACAAAGTCGATTCCTAAAAAGCAAGTGAAGCGCCCGTTGTTTAAAAATGAAAAATCTGCCGTGTCAGAGTTACGTTTTTCTTTTATTTGTGCCATTTTTCCGTTTGCTCCATGTGTGCAGCATGCCCTTTAGCATCAGTTCAGGTAATGTATTTATCGTACTCCACATAGAGAATCGTTTGATTCCCAACTCATCCTACGTTATCATACGATGAAAATAGTTCTCATGTGATCTCATCCCTGCCGAACACTTTCATCACGTTTACATTCATTGACAAAAAGTGTAAATATATTTTGTCATAGTTGTCATCTACTATTTATAAATTTATTTTCCTGCTTTTGTCAGAATAAAAAAGGTCGTTGACCAAACTATGTCCAAAATATTTTGTCAGTGAAGTTAACACTGCTTACCTGATGACACTAACTGTACAACCAGCTATACAAAAGACTATAATAAAGACTCTGTTTCTCGTGAATTTTACTTGATACTTTTAGAAACTACACAAACAATTCATACAGACACAATATTAAATCAACAAACAGCACTAAAGCAACAGGACCACAGAGAAGACTTAACCACATTACAGTGCAACAAAGTTAACCTAGCTACAGCCACACAGCACATCAAGGCTAGCTTAGCCTAGCAATGAGCCAACCAATTAGCATTGGCACTGCAACTAGCATAGAAACCTCACTAGCATTAAATATATACTGTATAAAATATATACTTGATCTTTGGTACAGAGTTACAAAAACCTGCTGGTCATATGAATGTACCAGAGGAACATGATGAACATTAGTGACAGTTGTGTTTTAGCTCGTCATGAAAAAGACAGTGAAAATATCTGAGGAGCTGATGCAGAACAACTCTGTGAATCAGAGATCGTACACTTACCTACAGTCACCTGTGCACCTAACCTAGCTTATGAAGTAATTGACTGATGGCAGCAAACCATAGTGTAACAGCAAGATGGGGCCACATCAGTAGCGCAAATTTCTCCTGCAAGACTTGACGTAACTCACATAAAAACAAAGGAATCTGCTAACATGAACACAGTATCAGACTAAATGAATAACAAGTCATAATGGAAATGTTGTTCTTTTGTCAGGCTACTTCAAAAAGTTTTCAGAATTTTGATGACCATATAAAAATCTGTGAGCAAAGCTGTTTATGTGGAGAAGTTAACTAGATTTTCCATACCAGCCAGTTAGTCCTTGTCCAAGAGCCTTTCTCATGAAAAACTCAAACTGTTCAAAAGCACCTCCGGTAAAGCATAAATCTCAACATTACCTTGCCTTTTCCTTCTGTTAATGATCAGTGGCATCTAATTTGTAGGTGCTGATGAGCTGTATATAACACTGTACTATGTCAGGGGTTAAAGACAGTATGACCCAACCCTTGATTTCCTATTTATAAAATAATTTATTTATCCCGTCAATTTTAATCATGTATCTCTGATTCTATTCCTTTGTTCTTTTTCCAAAATGCTGTGTATATGGTGTGGGTTGTTCTTAAACACACAGAAACATGTACATGTATTGATGTTGGTTTTGTTGAGCTATTTGTGAACCCCTCCTACCAGCGGCTCATCTAAATTGATTTATTGTACATCCAGAGTGTCTACATGGAAGCAAAGGGTCACAGAGACCTATGGGGTTTTCTTTTTGTGTGTGTGTGTGTGTGTGTGGAGGGGGGGTCGTGTGTGTGTTTTTTTTACTGTTGCCATGACAGTATAGTTAGCAAAGGTCAAGGTCGTGCAAAACACAAAGGTTAAAAGGTCGCTCTAGTAACTTCTGTTTTGAAGAAAATGTGTAATACTAAAATGTGACATGAGTCCAAGTTACAGTGTTTTAATGTAAAAAAACTCAAGACTTTCCTTCAGCAATATCTTATGCGACTCTGTTTCATTAAAAGAAGTTGTGTTTGACAAAACCCTCATGAATCTTGAGTAGGCGTGTGGACTTTGAAGCTGTGGTTGCTGTCAAGCCTCTTCCCCCCTAAATCGGGCTCTGAAAAGCACCTCGCTCCTTTTTATAGGAAAACTGTCTGAAAAACTTAGCAGCGTGTTTGTTGCTCAGGCTAAGTTGTCACTGTTTATTACTGCAAAAATAAACATTCCAAAGAACACTTGTTCCTGGGTGAAGAGGAGCAGAACGTATTTTGCAGTCTTCATTTTGACAAAACCATTCGGTGTAATTCCTTCTTTTTAAGTTCAGTGCAAACTAAATCTTGAGAAATCTAGGTAGAAGTTAATGAAATTTTTTTTCATTAGGGACCGAAGGTTCTTTGGAGAATAAATCAGCAACAGAACTTATGCAAAAGTCATCCTAGCACATGCATGGCAGAATGTCAAACTTTTGAATGAGCTAATAGTCTGTCGGTGTAACATAGCTACCCACACCTTGTGTTCATCCACCACATCTTGCCTATTAACTAGTGTTGTTAATTGCCTTCTCACATCCCTGTGCCAGCTTCTGAATCAGATCACAGCAACAGGGCCACAGATGGGACAAGTGCTGGAAGAGGATAGATGGGAATGTTAACAAGGAGAGCGCCACACATTGCCTACTATCCTGAGGAGGGGAATAAATATCAGATAAAGAAGAGCAAAAATAAAGATATGACACCGTGAGCCGCAATATGCAAATTCACCAGTGGTTTTGTAAATAATTTGCTTGAGTGTGGATTATAGTTTAGCGCGTGGAGACGAGATCATGCGCAGTTTTTCTTGATAAAACACACAAGGCTTAGATTATATTTTAACATTCTACCCCAGGCGGCCATATTAAATTTCATATCTGCCTTTGCTCTTGCCTGCCACGGTATGATATTAAACTATGTGCATTGTAATATCAATTGCATGAAGAAACAGAGTGCAGAGTGCTGGTGTGTAATGACCTATAAAAAGGCTGTAGGCAACACAGTCTGTGGTGAGATGTGGAGGGAGTCAGAGGCCATTCAAGGTTCATTTATAAAGCTGCATCATCAGGTATGTAAATATGCAGGGATTAATATTTAACATATATTCATGTATTTCCTTTGAATACATGAAATATAGATTGAATGTATCTTTGGACCTGTATTTTGGCAAGGTCAGTACTTACAAATAGCCTTCTGACCCATTGTGCTTCTTTAAATATTGGAGAAAAAAAGACATCTGGGAATGAATAATTCTCTCTAAAATGCTTTAGGATGGACAGAAACTTCCTTCTGTGGCAGCATTACAGCACTATGAGTGCACTCTTTCAATACTCAGGTTTGCTGCAATAGTCTTTAAATGGTTTAGCTTAACCAGTAGATCATATTAGTAAGACTGTCAAAAATATTTGTACATTGATCATGTTTCATGCATCATTTTAACCATGTTACCACATGGTTAAAATGATGCCAGTCTCTGTTCATTTAAAATATGGTGGCATCAAAAGTACCAAAGTTACAAAAAAAACCAAACTGATCTACAATTAGATTTTCAACCAAAGGCAGAGCATAGATACTGTTGTTGTTCCTAACAAAAGTAAAAACGATATAGCCACTTGCCTTTGTCAGAGTTTGCAGTTTGGGACTCGCCTCATTTGTTTCCAAACAACCAAGACGATTCTTGTTACGTTGCTTCACATCACATTTATACTGAAATACAGGCATGTAGTGTGAAAAGGTTTGAAGCATGGATGGATGCAAGGATGGATGCGTGGAGTCATGGAATCATCCAGAATGGCCAGCAGTTTGTTCAGCACTCTCTTTTCAGCCACTGCTACCAGAGAGTCTGTGGTCGGCTCCAAGCAGACCACAGAGCTGGCCTGCCTGATCAGCTTGTCTAACACTTAAGTGTCTCTCTTTGTCATGCTGCCACCCCAGCACACCACGGCAGAAAACAAGGCACTTTTGACCACCGACTGATAAAACATCCACAGGAGGTTTCCTGCAGATCAGTATTGCTTGTCCAGCCCAACTTGTCGTCTAGCAGCAGCCCGAGGTACTTGGAGGTGCCCACGGCCTCTACCTCGACCTCTGGATCAGAACTGGTTGTAGGTGTGGTCTAGACCTCTAGGTGTTAAGCTGCAGGTGGTTCGAGTGGCACCAGAGTACAAAATCTTTCACCAGACTTCTGAACTTGATGCACCCCACAATGGCCGTGTTGCCAGCAAACTTCTGAATGTGACACAGCTCAGAGATGCAACAAAAGTTCGCCGTGTAGAGGGTGAAAAGAACAGGAGTCACTACAGTCCCCAAAAGTGCTCCCGTGCTGCTGACCACAGTATCAGATGTGATGTCCTTCAACCTGACATACTGCTGTATGAATCTGCAATTTAGAGTGGCCCACAGTCAGACTATAGGGTGAGACAACTACATAATTTGGCATTTTGAATGAGCTATTCTTTATTCTTTAGTCCATCCACACATTAAAAAAACCTTGCAAGTAGTCCATGGGTTAGTAGTTTCTTTTGTTAACAGTCTCTTGAAATAACTGATCTGCAGAGAGTATGCCTCCATTATAAATGACCACTATTTGTTGAGGGGCAGTTTGCTAATACTTCTGGTGGGTGATGACACGGTGACTATGTCCACTTCTTTAATACAGTCAATGGTTCAGCTTCATGTCTCTTGTAATGAAAAAGCCCCCAGTCCTTTCACATATAGTTTCTCCCGTGACATACGCAGACAAATTGTTATGTCACCTCTGGATTTGTTGTTAACTTAATTCACAAGGTCTGCTATTAAAAAGTGCTCATTGACGTCATCATTCAAAGTCATAGACGATTGGCATCCCTTTTGACTGGGGTGGGGGATGAAGTGGGTGCTGGGCTGTCGTTTACTGAGCAGCTGGCTAACAACACTGATGTAGCATTGCAAAGTCGTTTGTAATTCTGGAAGCAAAATTTTTGTTTAAGTAGTTTGCATTATCTTATACATAATTTCATAAATTAGACTCCAATGGCCACGTCATTAGGGATGTGCATTTTGCCTTTTTTCTGTACACGT
>JAQFJA010000004.1:2718283-2732137 GCA_029874485.1 Naso brachycentron
ACATGAATGACAGTGAATGGGGTTTTAAAATGCAGTCTGAGATCTTTTAAAGCAGGGGTACCCAAACTTTTCAGCCCAGGACCCCCAAAATAACGGTGCCAGAGACTGGGGACCCCCAACGACCCCAGAGGTGACAAAAAACATTGTGCACAACAGCACACATACACTATTAGGCCTATGCAAACACAAAAGAACAACGGCTTAACAGCCATGATATTATTTTAAATTAATTAAAGACAGAATATAAAAAAGAATACAACCAGAATTTATACAATATTGGGTTTATTAAAAAACTATATATTATTTTAAAAATTTTTTTTCATGTCACTACCCTCCCCCCCAAAACCACACACACACACACACACACACACACACACACACACACACAAACACACACACACACAAACACACCCTTTGTGTCTTGCGACCTTCAATGGGTCCAGACCCCCACTTTAGGAGCCACTGTTCTAAAGTACACACACGGTCGAATTTAAAAAACAACATTTGTAGAAGATGAAAGTGATCTCTGATACTGATGACAAGTCAAAAATAGACTGGTACGGTCCTTAAACTGCTGCATTCTCAAGTACTGATTAAGTCATTACTGCCAGTAAAGCAACAAAGTTTCTCTACTGTTAACAATTGTTAATCAGTGGTTAATATCAGAGATATAAAGGAGAATTCTGATCAGATAAGCAGTCTTACAGCAAATAATCTCATATTTAACAAATTATGACAATATTTATGACAGAAATTATCTTTGATACTGAAAGAGGAGGAAACACAGAGCTGTAGTACTTGAATATTTCACTCATGCCTGGATTGTTTTTGTCATGCTGAGCTTCTCCAGTTGACCGATTCTCTCGCATTGTCTAAATAAGACAGTGCTTGTTTCCATGGTGTCATGCACTTTAGTCATCCTCATTAAACTAATGGAGATTACTTTATAACACAAGACAGTGTCTTTACTGTTCCTTCAGTTTCTGTAGCTCTGCACTATGATAATCTCTTGAATTTTCCAGCCACTTCCAAAGCCAATCACCAGCTCTTTAAAGGTGGCCTAGACATTGTAATATGTTCACGTTGGACTCCAGTCTCTTCATTAATTCTTCAAAGCAAACTCACAGACACAACACTTGCATGAGAGGTATAATCCATCACTGCAGAATTGGAGCAGAGGATGAATTTATCAGACTTAACTTGTTTGTTGCCTGAAGCCCAATTTTGTTCATGCTTCACCACCTAAAATGCATGACATTGCACGTTTTACAAAAAGCTGAGTTTACAACTACTTCAGTTATGCTACTTAAGCAATCTTCAAAAGTAAAGATGCCTTTAATATGCACTTCAGTGTCTGCCGTAGGGTGTTTGCTAATGCGTTTAGCTCAGTAAGTTTCATTTATTTTTTTATTTACATAAAATCAGCAAGTAATTTTTTTTTATTTAATAGTATTTCAGCAATATTTTATCAGATTTTGCACTGAACTGAAGGGATTATAAAAATATGTGCTCTAATGATTACCAAATGTCCATTTCTTCTGAAATGTGAAGTAAGGGCTGCATTAAAAAATAAAAGACAAAAGTTTTTTTTAAGCTGTTTCACGTCTTAACACCCTCAACCAATTCCACAATAAACTTTTTCAATACATTATGATGAAGAGCTTTACAGCCTCCTCCTCCTCTCTTTCTTCTCCTCCTGTATCCTTCACTCCCGCTGCTTTCTGTTGTTCACTGAGGGAAGTGAGTGCTAGCTTGTCCTGCCAGGGTTAGGGTTAGATTCTGTTAAGACTGTTTACTTTCTGTGCCCTCAGTTTGGATTTCAGTGGACATGATTGCTCAAAGATGCTCTGGGTTTTGTCTCAATATGTTGAGACATAACATACTTAATAATTACCTGAGAAATCTCAGAACATATGAGACATGCAGGTTTTGAACTGCTTAGGAATTCCCACTGTATGAAAAAAGGGATAATCGACCCTGTAAATCCCGTGAAGTTCTGAGATTCTTGACAATTATGCATTTGTTCATTGTTCAATAAAGCTTTATGTACGCTTTACACTTTTCAGAAGTGTGCCATGTGGAATGACTCTCAAATTGACGCCGGGCACCACGGTGGCATAGTGGTTAGCACTGTTGCCTCACAGCAAGAGGGTATTGGGTTCCAATCCAGGTCCGCTCATCAAACATGAGGAGGGTCCTGGGTTCGATACCCGGCTGTGGTAGGACCTTTCTGTGTGGAGTTTGCATGTTCTCCCCGTGTCTGCGTGGGTTTTCTTTGGGTGCTCTAGTTTCCCCCCCACCATCAAAACATGTTAGGCACATTAGGTTTGGCCCAATGTGGCGGCTTGCTCAGTCGCAGCGGCTCAGGATTAACCCTCCACTCTAACCTTGCAATTTCGTTGTACAATTCATTGTATACTGACAACAAAGCTGCTTTACCTTTACCTTCACTTACGTACTTCTCTGACTGCGTTTTCTTTTGTCTTTTCCTCTCTGTATGTTAAACATTTTCTCACTGATTCAAATTGCAATGCTTATCGTAATGCTGCGACTTGATTATATTTTTGTTATTGTTATTAAATATATTTTTTATTATAGGTGAACCACCTATTAAGAACCACTGCTATAGGGAGATATTGATTAGTGTGATGTTGGTTGCAGTGTAGGGAGGTTTACGTAGGGCTGACCCACATGCTTCAAGGCTTTGAAGCTTCAGTCGTTGCCTTGGCAGTCAATGGCAAAATCATTATTTGACTAAATGGGTTTTTTTCTCCTCAGTTAAAATGATATGCAGTGACTAACTTAGACCACAAGGTGGCAGTAAGATAGAGTGACCAAACTTTCCAATCTCCAAAGTAGGACACCTTAATATTACCACAAACCCAAGTATATGAGCTTATGGTGCAACTGTGTTTTTCATCAGCACACTTTTTAACACAGCGCCTCAGATTTCATTCTTTACAATGAAGCTCAAACATTCAAAAGACAAAACTAAAAAAAAATTTAAACTAGGGCTGCAACTAACAATTGTTTTCATAACTGATTAACTTGTTAATTATTTTCTCAATTAATGGATTAGTTATTTGGTCTGTAAAATAGTGAAAAATGTTGATCACTGTTTTGTTACAACCAACAGTTCACAATCCAAAGATATTAAGTTTACCGTCAGACTAAAGAAATAAGATTTTTTTTTCTTTTAGAAAAAGAGTGTTGGCAATTAGAAAAGCTACATCCAACATGGGAAAGAAAAAGGAGACACACCAAAGATTATTGAGGCTGGGGAGGATGAGTCTAGGCAAGACAAATAATGAAATAACTATGATGAGATTCTAATTATGCATAACTGATTCAATACTTAGGATCGGAAAAATAAACTAGATAAAAACATACCAGACATCTCATGATAGCTAAACCGAAACGTTATCAGGATTAACGTTAATACATCGGCGCATACATGAATGTATTATTTTATTAGATAAAAGTGATAAATTACAACCAATTCATCGTGGTGAATTTCATTTACATCTGTGGCTGGACATGTCACACAGTAACATGCAGGGAGGCGCAGTCCTGTGACTCTAATGTGTGTTTATAATGCAGAAGAACATACCTCCAATAGTTGACTGACGTGTTCAGACTGATGCAACCAAGGTGCATTATTTTAGTAATTTGATTGGTTAAAACCGGGACAAGGATAGCTCAAAACTGAGGCGCATTGGGGTTTTATGTATGCTTGTTGGGACGCGGGATGCAGAACTTGAAAACGGGACTGTACCTGTTAAACTGAAATGTATGATCACCCTACACATATACTACAGGTATAGTCCAGAGTTATATAACATGAGTGGTAAATGGTAAAAGAAAAAAAAGTTTTTAGAGAAAGAAGGAAGTTAACATCGAGATGCCATGCATTTGTTTATATTTTCTGTATAAGTTACAGCTAAGTCCCCATATTTTTTGATGCCAAAACCAAGGACAGAAGATTATTGCTGGAACAGCCGCTAGCTGTAGCTAGTTTACCAGCTGACGAAATAAGCAGACGTGCTGCTAACGCAGACGCAAGGCAGACGCAGGATGTGTGCCCCGGGCATTAAGGTGCCTTACGACCAGGGTGCGATTTGTCAAAAAACCAGAGAGGGGGATGTTTTTTTTATTAATGGAAAACATGCCGTTTCTTTGACTCGATTAAACAGCAGCATTATGATCCTTTTAAAATTTGTAACTAATAAAGGTTAAAGTTTTTTTGACTATAAAGGCAAGTTTAGAGTTTAACCAACCAACAAAACCAAAGTAACAAAACAAAAACAAAATCTCTTTTTCACTTCAATTCTGCAATGTGCTCATGGGGTAATGAAATTAATGTTCAGAACCATGGACAGGTGCCGATCACTCCAACTTTAAGCCTTAGGATTTAAGGAATAAAAAAGAAATTAGGATAAGCCTATTAAAAAGTAACCTAGACTGTTTTCAATATCCGACATTATCAGCGTGTCCAAACAGGTTGATAGACTAGGAAAACAGTCTGCTCTGATGATGGACTTCTTGTATCGTTGGTGGCTTTCCTGTTGGCGCGTCATCTGCAGCATTTCGCCCCTCTTTTATCCACATCAAAGAGAACCTCTGAGCAGGGAATGAGCGCACATCTGGGCCATTAACAGACACAAAGAGGAGACTGTCCAGTGTGGACACATTCATTCTGTTCCTTTCGTCTGTTAGGATGTGATTCATGGCACTAAATCCATGCTCGCACTCCACGGTTGATACAGGGAGCATGTTGACAGCAGACAGCAGGGACATTCATGGCTGCAGAGACTGCGCTGCCAAACAGGTTGTGTCAACTTTGATGTGCTTGCTGTAGATTATATCAGTGAAAGAAAACGGCCGTGAACTGCTTGTATTTTCAAATGGTTTTTAATCGTTTAGCGGAGATACGTCTTGTCCCCCCCCGGGATGAAAGTACTTTGGCAGAGGTGGGGATGAAAAAACCAGAGGTGGGGATAATCCCCACCATCCCCCTCTACAAATCGCACCCTGCTTACGACAATACTTACCCCAACCAAGGCTAATGGTACTACAGAGAGGCATAAAACTACCACAAGGAGACAAAAAACGACTATGAGAACACATAAACTTTCACAGAGACAAAAAAGTACCATAAAAACACTGAAAAACAAATACAAAGGGAAACAAAACAATCACACAGAGGGACAACATGACTACAGAGAAGCACTATTTCCCTTTGTCTGGGCCCAGGGGTCCATTTAAAGGCTGTGGGCTTTATTTTTGTGATTCTGGCTGCAGCTCAGGTGCAGGTTTAAGTTCTGGGTGCAGTGCGCAAGTAGGTGTGGTAATCTTTTTTAATCATTTTTTTGAGCAGAGATTGAGGCACATCTGCGGCGCAGCCTGCGCAGTGGTAAGGTGGGAGAAATAGACAATTAGAAGGTGTTTCACAGCTGATTTCAATCATGGCCAATCAGAGAAGCTCCTCTCATTCCCTTTAAGACTGCTGTGATGCTGCAGCATATTATCAATTATAGCTGAAGGAGGAGCAGACAGGTGTCGCCAGCCAAACTTTACGCAGGAGGGAAATGACCTTCTTCTCTGGAAGGTTCAGGCTTGTAATCACAATTTACTTATAACAACACTGATGAAGAGCAATGTGTTCATAATGTCACTGATGTTGTGGTGTTAAAACATAAACATTTCAGATCAAGTTAGGTGCTTCCTCATATCCACAAACTTGACAAGACAACATTACGTCTATTATCACACAGCAACACCGATCATACATGTAACAGCAGGCATAAATAAATATCCACAAACCTCCCAGAACGCAAATCCTTTCCTGACAAACTCACCTCATAACCTGATGGGTTTCATGGTGGACATTTTGAGTTGTCAGAGCAGGAAAAGCACAGGTGAAATAATGACAGTAATGACAGCTGCTTCAATTTAGGTGAGCTTGTTCCAGAGCCCTGGTACTGAGTATGCTCACCCATTGACTTGGCTTGCTGTGACACTTAAGGGAATGAAGCCATGGTTGGTCACACCTGTGTTGGTCTTTAAGATGTCTGACAGTGTGTGTGGGCCCATGGACACATTGGTCGTGATCTAGGCTGTCTAGTAAGCTCTTGAACTTGATAGTCAGGGAATCAGGGCTGGAAAGATCATTTATGTAGATGTTTAAGTCACTGGTAGTAATCACCCTGTCAAAACTCAGTAAAATAGGGGATAAAAATTCAGAAAATTCAAATAGAAAGAAGGCATTATATTTAGAGGGTGATAAACACCTGCAAAAAATGATTGGATCTGGACCACAAATCTAAAAAGCGACTAACTCGAGGCTTGACAAGCTGCTGACGCATCCTGGACTGTGTTTAAGATGCTTTTTATATACTGCTGCAAGTCCACCACCTCGGCTGTTATTCAGGCATAATTCAGACAGCTGACTGCAATTGTGCGGCTTTAAGAGGGATCTCACATTCACAAGAGACGTCTTAAACAAAGAGGGCTGGGGGAGAGTAGAAATAGAGGCAGATTTTATAGTTCAAAGATTTCTTCTGTTGACACCCAACAGGTGAGACTTTGATGTTAAAATGTTTAGCACTGCCCAGCAAGAGATACTGAACATTACAGATAGGATAGGAAAGGGGATTTACAATGTCATGGCATCAAACTGCATGATTCAGTAGGTGGCAGGAGATAATTGTGGCCAGGACATTAATTCCTTTATTAGTGGGATGGAATTGGTCACAGTACAGATTGTTCATGTTCCAGAATGCATCTAAATGCCTAATATAGCCACAGCCACAGGCTAGGCAGAAACTATGTAGCCATTTATCAGTGCTGTAGAAGTGGCTGAATAATTCGGAGCTACATCGGTGGGGAGTAGACCAGAAATACATTTTGCCATGACTCTCTATGGTTACTGCTAGGAGATCATAAACATTACAGATCTTGATTGATTGTCTGCACCTGATGTCATCCATACCCACATGTACAATGACTGTGTGGGCAGATGGGTGCTGGTCAGCGATGGCAGGGATGTACATGTCTTAGTCTTGGATGTGGAAGGATGTACATAATATGTACGCGGAACTGGTGTCACAAACATACCAGTCAAATATTAAAGGTTTGTGACAGTACTGAATGTATGGCCAGCCCTGAGGGAATAACGTGTCAGTCACCACCCTCACTGCTTAAAATCACACTTTGTCACAGTATGCAACTGATTTTGTAAGTCTGAAACGATAGCAGCATGGGGGAAGTTAAAAAAGTTACGAACCCAGCTCTGACAAATTATTATAAATTTGTTGTGGCAAAAATGTACACAACTTTATGTGACCAGAGGGTTTTTTTTACAGCCCATCTGGAGAAAATATGTCTCATATTTACTCTGCCTTTATCTTTTTTCCTCCACTTACTCCATAAGAAAAAGATCAGGCTTTTTGTTTTTACCATCTAAATGTTTCATTATGTTGACCTGGTAATCAACTTGGTGCTGGGCAGATGGCACACAATAGGTTTATCTGATCTTTTTTGATAATAACAGCTGCCTGCTGCTGCTGCTGCTACTACAAACAGGCTGATGAGAACAGTGAGACTGAATCAAATGAGTTTGCAGACAGTAAAACCAGAAGAACAAGCTCAAAGCCACAACAATGCCCTGTAGAGCTGAGGGGAACTATGGGTTTGTAAATATGTGATATTTTAATCCACTGACAAGTATAGTTTTAAGTTTCAAATGCTTCCATCTTGGTCATTGGCAGTTAGATTAGTTGTAGTAAGAGCAAAAGTCAAATAGGTGGAAGAGGGTGAAAGGTTATGTCGATGTCAGAGAGTGCAGGGCTGTGCTGTTTCCCAGCAGTATGGGCCAGCACAGATTATGTGCTAAAGTCAAAAACCATCATAGTAGAAATGACTAATTCGTTTTTGGCCAGCAACTAATGGCAAAATAAATATATATAGTTTTGCCTAAATCACAAAGTGTAACGCAAAATAAGAGAGGTCCCTGGCTGTCCAAACATTTCCATCCACTGGAAAAGACTTTTGAAATCTTGAACACTAAACACAAAAATTTTGTCTCAAAGGCAGTGAGCCAGCGCAGCATCTTCAACTCCTTTATGACCCCCCAGACACCAAGAAAATAAAGTCTGAGATTTACAAAGTTTACTGAAATCAAGTTCAAACTGCTTTGTGTTGAAGTTGCCAAAACTTTGACCAACTGGCTTTTAGTTCAATTCAAACTCTGATGTGCAAAACTGCCTGACACAGATCAAACTACATTGAGTAAAAGCATTTTAGCTCTGTGTGGTGTGGTCAAGCTGCATTAAAGACGCAATATGTAGGAACTGAATTCATAATACAAACAGATAGGGGGGGCAGCATAACTGCTAACTGCTGTTAACTGTCGCTGCTATCGGCCAGTTAGCTCAGCAGCCCCCTCGTGGTCATGGCCAGACGCTGACTGAGCACAGCCTCCAGGACAGTGGTCGGTTTGATGCCAGGAAATACAGTATGGAGTTGATTTACAGCGGCTCTAACCAGGAATCAGTCAGCACCTCGCTGGCCACCTCCAGAGGCCCTTGCTATGTCATGAGACTGTTGCCCCTTGAGGTACAAAGTGCTAAAACGAGACAGGACAGGTTTGGGATCATCTGGCTAGATTGCTAACTTCAGTAGATATTTCTGCAACACAATTTATATACATCTTTGCCATAACATCAAAACTGTTACTTCTTTGCATACTGTTGTTTTACTTTAGTTGATTTTGAATGTTTCAAATTAAAATTCTTACATATTTTACCTTTAAAGGAAGGTAGAAAAACACATATAATGCAGTTTGATCGGTGCTTACTGCCTATGCTTTTCATCTTGCATCTCTCTAGTTAAGAGAGTATGGGAGAGGGTATGGAAGGGGAGAAGAAGACCACCAAGAGGGAGGAGAGAAAAAGACCACCAAGTAGAGAGGAGATGTGAGGGAAAGAAGAGTGAAAGAGAAAAACAGAAAGACAGGAGTGAGGTTAAAAAGGATGGAAAGTTCTGGAAGGCCGAACGTATGGTGTGGTTTTGATTTCAGCTGTCAGTCTTCTGTCATCTCGGGGAATCAGTTTTGCATGAGCTGATGTACAAGTCTCCGTAGATCTGCGGTTGCCTCTCTTCCCCTCTCTTTGCTTTTCCTTCACCACTCGCTCATCTTTTCTCTCATTTCCTGTTCCTCCTCTCCATCACTTTTCTCCAACTTAAATTCTCATATCCTCCCTTTAATCTCTTTCTGACCACCTCCTCTTCTCTCATCCTTGCCTCCTCTCTGAGGCTTAATTCTTCTGGTTTACCCCCTCTCTGACCTTCCCTTCCTTTTCTACCTGCTTCTTTTTCATACATGTGCCTGCTTACAATCATTATTCTTGTTTTCCTGTTCTTCTTTCTCCTCATCATCCTGTTTTCATCAAGTTTCTTTTTTCCCTAAAATTCATCAGGACAGGGTAAAACACAGGTCAAACACTATTTATTGAATGTAAACAGAGTCAGCAGTGTTTCGTAAAATCAACCATGTCTTATTAAACTATACTATTGAACACCACAGAGTGGCTCTAAGGCCTTTAATGTCCTTTTTTTTAAATTTTATTTTATTTTTTTAAATCACATCTTTCTTATGACAAAGGAATAGTGAAATTAGGAATAAGAATGGATGTATTACAATGTCTTTGCACCATCTTTATATGATCCATGAAAGGACAGTGTTATATTTGTGTAACATGGTAATATACATTAAAAGGGGTCTCATCTCTA
Organism: Naso brachycentron; assembly: GCA_029874485.1. Taxonomy (NCBI): domain Eukaryota; kingdom Metazoa; phylum Chordata; class Actinopteri; order Acanthuriformes; family Acanthuridae; genus Naso; species Naso brachycentron. The sequence goes on from JAQFJA010000004.1 coordinate 2,728,076, forward strand.
GATTTCATTGCAAAGGAAAGTCATCAACCACTGAGCAGAATTGCAGACATATGTTAGTGTACAATATTTAATAAGTACATGTCTTGCTAAATGTACTTCTGGTAATCATAACGAGCCTTGGGATTTTTACACTGTATAACTTTAAATCAATGCTATCAATCCTCCCAAAAACAAACCTGTTATGCGGTTTGTTGTGGTTTGATCAGTTTGTGGTTTTCCACAATATCTTCCCCCTCTCTGTCTCCCTTGATTTCAAATTGTGATATTTGATAACTTCTTCTCTTTAAAAAGAGAAAGTAAAACATGACAGCACAGTGTCATAAAATCAACTCCAAATGTGGGATTGTGAAAATGCGATGGAAGGGGAGATAGTGGTTGTACTACATCCAAATATAATCTCTGTTTTATAATTTTTTTTTCCTCTCACATTTTTGTATGTACTCCAACTCCTCTACCACCCACAACAGCTTTTGTGGGTGGTAGAGGATCGGGGGAAGCTAAATTCCTGTATAACAGGACTGACTAAAGAATCTAGAATCTTTTCATCAAGTACTTAACAATTGTTTTCAGTACTATTTGCATGTTGAAACTGAATCCATTTGTTTTCACATTTGTACCATTGACGTCAGAAACTGTTTGATGCTACTTCAGTGTCTGAAATATTTCTTCCATGAATTTAATCCCCAAATGGCTTGCATGGTAAATGTCACTAGGACATTTGAAACAGAGCATCCATTTACGGGAAAATATCTGAAGAATACTAATCATCTTTTTAAAAAAAAAACAAAAAACAACCAAATGTCTGTCCTTTACCTGCTCTGAAGGATCATCAGAAACAGATGTTGGAATATGCCTGTTTTCTACAAAACATCTTTAATGTCGTGCTCTTTGGACACAGAGCATATACTCCTAAACAGCTGCATGGTTGCATTTGTGTAAATTTTTTTCTTGTTTGTGGTTATGTAATGTCAGATAAGTCTGCATACATACAGCTGATGATTACAGTATCCAGGACTCGGCTAGATCTAGAGCTGACAACAGCTTGTTTGTGCAGTAATCTCTCCCTTAACAAGCTTCAGGCACACAAGGTGAGATCATAGTGTAAGCACACACATACACACACGCATATACACGGTTCCAAGCAGATGTGTGGAGGTTTCATGAATAGGAAGTCTGCTTTAAGTCAGGGCACCACTCGAGTAGACTAGTCTCACTGTGAAAACAAACAACCCCTTGGCTGTGAGCAATCCGGTGATGTCACAGCTTTGATCACCCGGCGAGGACAAGGTTTGCTCAAGGGTCAGTGGTACATGGATTTCAATCAATAAACACATTACTCACCTATCTCTCACAAGCACATACGGCACACACACACAGACACCGGAGGTGACAGGAACATTTGTGTCTCACCCCAAACCTAAACCAGACTGAGCTTCCTTTTAGCACAAGTCACTTCCTCCGAGGTCCCGCTGCTCGACCCTCCCCACCTGCTTTCTCTTTACTGTAGTAAGCAGTGTCATCTTGAGCAATCCAGAATCCCTCCTTCTTTTTTGCAGGTGCTTGTAAACACTATTATCACACACAACGCAGTGTAACTTCTGAACATAAGTTAAATTTTAGGCCCTGCTACGCCCAGCTATACTTTTCCCTGCTTTTCCCTGTCCAAAAACAACCAAGAGTTCCATTTAATTAACCACATTTTAGCTTCACCTGAAATCCCAAAGCATTTTTAGACCAGAAGAGAACAAACATGACCTGGTGCCCCTCTCGATGGATGTACTGTATCTGGAATACTTCCACAGGAAGGTGTACATGACCTGGTGTACCTTATCCAAAGTCCAGACCAACTTAGCCTCCTCTTTTCAATGCATAAGTACAATTTTTCTTCTTTATGCTTGCCCACAATATGCTATTCTCTCATTGTCCCTCATAGTGCCCTCAGACATTCTGTGATAAAAGACAATGTTTTAAATTCATAGCCGCAGTCTTGTTTGACTTCCCCACAATTCAGAAGAAGTTCTTACAAAGGTAGGTCTTGTTGATTCTCTGGTTTGGTTCCCAGGTTGGCTCACATCACTGCATAGTGAGATTTATCTAGTCCAGCAGCTTCCTTAATCATTCAATCCAACTTACCACAGGTAGTCATCAGTTGATAGCTCTCTGCATTTCTGTTTAGTCAAATGTCCAAGACACACACTTTAGATCTCATATTATGACTGTAAAGTTCATCATCAGTCTTTGACCTGGAGCTCTTCTGCCACATACACTTGTGAAGAACCTAAGGGTTAAACACAGTGTAGGTTAGTCTATGATAAGCACGGTTCAATAATGAAATACCGCTTGAATTTAAGATTCCTGTCACTCCAGGTTTCGCTGTCTTTGCCAACATGGCCATAGATCTCTCTCCCTATGAAGTTTCAAGTTAAAATCGTTTCCAGGACTGCCAAAGACTTCCAAGAAGGCTGACTTTTCTTAACCCCTGTCCCGCACATAAACAGGTGGGAATCCAAGTATTCCTCTCTCCAACAGGCAGTCCTGTTGTACTCTAGTATATAAAATCAGTATGTCATACTACTGAGTATCCTCACACCCCCCAGTTCTTCTTTCTTCGGACAAATCTGTAAATGGAGAGATTCCACTGCCTGTCAAGTGGTTTTATCTCAGAACCAGTCAACGACATATAGGCCTAGTCAGATCTACACTTGTGCCTTCCACAGGTCGCATTACCTGAATATTTTCCATTTTAATGTTTTTTCATTTACCATGATGGAAAATTTTGAAGGCTGTCCAACATTTTGACAGTTTGTAGTTCATGCCCCTGTCCAGGTGGTGGTGGGTGTGTCAAATCAGTTAGCTGTTGACTAGAAATCTCAGTGTTTAGTGTAGCAGTAGTGCGGCTTCAGTTTCCAGAACAAGGTTAAAACGGCAATGAGAAGTTGTCTGTCCGAGAGAAAAACACAAAACCTGACCGCAATTGCCTCTGCAGTGACGTTTGATGCATTTGATTACACCCAAGCTAGCGCACAGTTTTATTAAACCCACAAGTCAGTCTCTAGACGCTTCGCTTAACTAGAGACTGATGACATGCCCCCAGCTTTCGTTGCTTAACTGGGTGGAGACAACTACAGAGTTTAAAAAAACCCTTGCACTGCAGAACCAATCCTAAGTCTTTAGGGTGGTCCTTCATACTGGGGCCGGTGACTCACTGAAGTCTTATGCTTGTTAACACTGTCCGACCAGCACCACGTGTGCTATGGGATGGCGGTCAACGAAGAAAACTCACTCAAAGTTTGTTGATGCTGCATTCGCGGCGAAACATTTCCATCAGTTTAAAACAAATATATTTTGACATGATTCATCCGTCCAGCTATATATATCTGACTATACACTGGCTTTAGAGGACATTACAGAGTTACACCAGGAGACGGACTACCCAAAGCAGTAACATTATGTGGGAGCTCTCGCATGCTTTTGCGACATTATGGACGTAACAAAGTTGATGTGGAGCAATCAAATAATCTAACGTTGCTCTGAGCATCCATTGTAATGTTATAAAAAGTTCCCTCGGTGTTACAAAGTGACTCGCTATATCTTTAGTCTGTTCCCCGACGGAGGAGAAAGGTGGAGTGCACTGTTTATGGGAAGGTGTCTCCTTTTCAAAAATGTAAGGGGTGTTGCTTTGTTAGCAGCGGTTCTCATCGCCATCCCAGCAACTGCCTTGCATTTTGATGTCCCCAGGCATTGCAGGTGGAGATCTCCGATTGTCTGGTATCGCGAGACTAAGTTTTATTATTATTACTAACTATTAAACCTTTATAACCAGATTAAAACCTTGTTGAGACTGTACACCTCTTTTGCAAAAGGGATCTGGCCAGTTTAATTTCATATGAACCAGGAGGAAGGTTTGAGTTCAGGCTAGGCAATGGCAGGTCAGCTCAGTTAAATTAAGTTATTATTTTATTGTTGGTGGCTTGGTCATGATTTAATGTAATGGTCTAATTTTGTAAAATTGCATTTTTTATTTGCCTGTTTCTACACAATGGCAAAATCTCTGCTGTTACT
>JAQFJA010000004.1:2766707-2777731 GCA_029874485.1 Naso brachycentron
CTTTCACCGGCACATTTTGCATTTAAAATTGAATTAAAGCGATACAGATTGGGGGGGCGGGGGGGGCACAGCTGCAGGCGGGCTGTGTGAACTAATCGCCTGAAAGTGTTCCTCATGTCGAAAAGAAATCTAGAGAATTCGAGAGACAGAGATGTAAAAACACCGAAATGGACAAAAGCTCTTTGTTTATTTTATTAGTATGTCCTCAGTTTTCCTTAACTGGTGCATTCTGAATGCGTAGTCTGGGTGCTCTGATGTGTCATCAGTTCATGGGAATAATGTGCTGTGGCTCTGGTGACTCTGGTGGGTCCAGCAGACTTGTGGCTTGGCAGAATGGGGACACTGTGCTTTGGAAGTACTGGCTTGGCTAAGGAATGAGAAGAAAGTGTGTGTGGAATGAATGAAATCTCCCCCTGCTGCCATTTTCTGACTTTAGAAAAATCCTTGACAGGATTTCACTGCAAAGGCCAAACAGGCTGCTTAATGCTTAATCGGGCTTAATGGTTATTTATTGCACTCAGTGTCCCTGTGAAATGTATTTATGTGAACTCTGTGCATCATGTTACTAATGGAGATGATTTTCGAATGGGCCTGGTTTGGCCACGGAACAAGTTTGAGCATTTCATAGTCTCCCCTCTGCCTCTCCACAATATTACAGCCGTCCATTAGCCCGTTTTCCTCCCCGGGAGCAGCTCTTTACATGCCACAGCCACTCATTTCTTCATTCATTCATTTTTCCACTGTTTTACTTTCATCATTCTACCCAGACCTTCAGCAGCCATTGTGTGTTTTGGGTCAATGCTGGAATGTGTCAGTAACAGTGCACCTTACCCTGTGAGCTCCTGTAGACAGGAAGCAGCAGTGATGTCATTCTATAACAGCAGCAGAGCCACAGTGTGATTTATGGACAGTAGACCGTTAGTGTATCTGAGGACTGATGTGCATCAACACTAAGATTCCAACTTAATTCAGATGCTTGGCAAAAAAAAAAAAAAAATTCATTACAAATTACAAAAGCTGACTTGCTGTTAGATGTTTGTGATATTGTGATATCAGCTCCTTTCTAAACAATTACAAGGAGGAGGAGGTATGATTCCAGTTTGAATAGAAATAGCATTCTGTTTAAGTCCCTAAAAAGAACTTTTATCTGGTTATGAAGCAGCCTAAATTTAATACTGAGGCCTCACATCTTACCTAAATTGGCAAATGAGACCATCGACAAGTAGATTGGAGATTTCTACCCTGTTTTTTACAATGCCTCTACCCGGTCCGCTCAGTCAGCGGAAACGCTATGAAACTCTTTACAGCAAAGACTGCAAGAGAGAATTTGTTGTTTACGAGCATGATCAGTCCACTGTCCTCTTCGTTTTTCTTCAGATAATTTCAATATTTTGTGATTATGGAATGAGAAGAAAGGGGTATTGTGCAAATACAGTAAGTGATGTGTTTCTTTCGCTTTCTTCCAAAGCAAATGCTCACGCTAGACAAGATCTTTACGACAGTAAGCAGTACCACTTTTGTCCACACATGCCGTTACAATTAACACAAAATGAAAGTTCCTCAGAGGGGCTTTAAAAACTAATTAACTTAACACACTCATGCAGCACACTAAAAGCACAAGTAGATGTCAAAATGGGACATTTACTAAAAGTGTAGCAATGTTTTTTCCTCACCTGCTCCCTTTGGTGTTTAAATGACTGTTTATGTGCCAAAGTAGAAGGAGAGGTAGTGGTGGTGGTTTGAATTTAAGGAAGACCACAGTTTACACAATCTGCTGCGTACCGAGTCAGACCAGGGCCCTGATTGTCGAAAGGATGTTTAGACTGAGTCTCACACTGTGAAGACTCTCATAGCCTGCAAAGCAATAGCATACATTTTTATGTACTCTAATATGCATAACAGTCAAAATATAGTCTGATAACACATCGCAAAATCAGGAAAAAAACATTCTAGGTATGTAAGGTGCAAAAGCATTTGCACAAAAACAAAACAAAGCTGTACATTTCTCTGAAACACTCTGTAACAGGTGAGGTTCATGCTGTTTCTCTGCATCAGTTTTGTTTAATGATGATTGAGATTAATATGACCGTTGTCATCTTAGTCTGAAAGGCAGCAAGAGTGCTTTTATTTTTGCAGAAGTAATTTATGTATCCAAAAAAACTTAAGTCCAAATTTATTGTGACAGTAGCTGTCATCCCTTTGTTGCACATACTTCTGTCTCTTCTCTATGACTGACTGGAATGGAAGGGAGCTTTTTTCACATCAGCCTGTCGCAGACAAGTACTTTTATTAAAGTCATTATGAAGAAAAAATGCACATTTTATCCTTGACATTACTGACCTCATAACAACATGACACTGACCACAAACACACCAAATGTCCAAGGACACAAATATTACAGGTGCTGTAAAAATGCATTTAGTAAAATCCTCGACAAATACACATACACAACTCAGGGGATTAAGTACCCAGGTCTTTGTCATATTTTGTGGCTACCAATAATAGAAGAGACAGCACAGAATTTTGGAAGCTGTTTAACTGCATCCAAAAAGGCAGTTGATAGAGGGGGTGCCCCATGTACAGAGGATGTGTCCTTGCAGCAACAGTTCTAGGTGTGACTCCGCCCTGTGGCCCTTTATTGCCTGTTATTCCCTCTCTTTCTCCCCCATTTCCTGTCCAGTTCTTCAGCTGGCCTATCAATAAAGGCACAAAAAGCTAAAAAAATGTCTTTAAAAAAACTTACTTTAATTGTCTCTCCACTTTATTCCAACAGGAAGGCCGGCCTCATTCTCTCTCAGCTAGACGAACTCTCACCGTGGTGTAAGGGTCTTCTTCAGGAGCCCAAAATCGGCCTCCGCAGGATGTCCCTCAAGTTCCTGTCCTGCCGTTACACTGACACCAAGGTCTTTGGGCTAAACTGGTCAGACATGGGTCAAGATGTACACAAGGCCTGTGATGAGCAGACCCTTACAGTCATGTACAATGACTACGGCGAACCCAAGGAGCTGTAAAATTATTGAGAGCTTTCACTATGGATATGTACAGGAATGTGGACAATTTGTCAAACCCAACTAAAAAAAAAAACAAATAAAATGGAGGTTTCATGGAGGTTTTCTGGAAGCTAAATGCATATTTGGTGTCAAAGGTAATGCTAAACATTATTTGAAATGCTCCTTACTCATCTTAGCTTCAACAAATTATTGAATTCAAAGTTTAATCAGAGCTTTTAGATAAGAGATGATCTCTGAAGTTTGATAATTATCTATTAAACCTGAGCTTTATTGATCCATTCCAATTTATTGTGATTTGTTTAAGTTGTGCTAAACTCCATTTTTGCAAGAATTACAATCATTTAATGGCAAACTTGACTCATTCTGCAGACGCTTCACAATAAAAATCTCTTACCAGTCCTCATTAGCCGGTCTTCACAGCTGTACGACTGTGTAATGGAACATACTGTCATTGTCTCGTACTTTACAATCCTATGGACTGAAGCACCATTGGGAGTCCAAGGAAAGTTGTGACGTCGACGTATCCTTTGACAAGACACTGAACCTCAAACCGCTCTCAATGGTCAGGCCAGTACCTTGCATGGTGGCTCGCTGCCCTCTGTGTGTGTGTGTGTGTGTGTGTGTGTGTTTGTGTTTGTGTTTGTGTTCGTTGTGTCAGAGGGTGAATGAGAGGGAAATTGTGCAGGAGTGCAATACAAATGCAGCTGTTTACTGTTTACAGCGAAGCAACTGCAGGCACAAAATAAAAGTGTTTACTTGGTCACCAACTTTCTGTTTGATTTAAGGTTGATATGTGTCTAAATTTGTTTAGGGTGAAAAGTCACAAGGCAGGAATGGACCTAAAAAGCAGGAAGAATTGAAATGGATCATAGATTACTGTTGTTCAGTTATATGCGAAGGAGTTTTATGAAAGTCATTTCAATAATTTCTCTAACTTTATCATTTAAGTACAGAATGCCATGGAAAGATCCATTCCACACTGAAAGGTAATACAACCGGGAAAAACTTAACATTGGACATTTTACATTTTGTTTGCGTTCAATAATGACATTAAATGCATTTATCTTAGAAAACAAATATCTTGAAGCAACAAAGCAAAACACCATTTTTTTTCTCCCCCCAATTTTTTTTTGCTGGACTTAACAATTTTTGTGTTACATCTTTATTAAAGAAAAAGATCTCCATCTGACATCAACGTAGATGGGAAGCATTAAAGTCATTCATCTTTTTATGTTCAGTATATTGAAAAGGCAGATCTGGGACTCAAACGGTGGCTCCTCTGTACCTCTTAAAACAAAAAAATGATCATATCTGTCAAATCCATAGATATTTTGCAGAGAAAAATCAGAAAAGGCAACTTCTGATGAAACAAATGGCCAAAAATGGGAGTGATTTTGACTTCTTAGGGAGCCCACATCCATCCTAAAGCCTGGATACTGTTAGTTGCTTCCTGAACCTGACTGACTTCTAAAGTCAGTGCTTTGTTCTCGTAAAGTTTTCATAAAAAATGGATCCAGGAGATTCTGAGTCTTGTAAAGATTTAACTGTTTAAGTTTATTATCGCTTAAGTTTCACTGGTACATTCCTGCCATCAGTTGACATTTTACAGCTTCTGATGCTTGTCGTATGCATTTATTATAAAAAACTGCAACACACTCAGCAGGTGAACACTTCATGGGCTAAAACGTCGTGTATCTCCTCAGCTGTAATTTGATATTAGCTGCTGTATTGTGTGGAGTTGCTTAGACATCAAATCTAATCAAGACTTGCAGTTTTTTAACCATCACTCTTTACATATTTTCAATGATTTAGTATTATTGTCACACATCTGGTTTTGTCTTTTGCCATTCATACATGATGAAACGTTAATGTTCTGCAACATATTTATGTAGGCTAAGTGTAATGTAGCGCCAGTGGGAAACAAGGCTGTATTTTATAGAGTTATCCACGTTTGTAGGAAGGAGGTGAGTTAGCATGAAAGAAGTTGACACTAAAAAGATTTTAGAGAGGTAAGAGGAAGGTGCAAGACGATGGTCTGTGACAAGTTATTTTAGTATAGACATTTGAAACAAACCTTGTACATAAAGTTTTAGGATATAGCCTAACCTGCTGAATGTAGTGTTGATAGTTTGAATTTATAACTGAATTTTGACTAAATAAATGGCATCACAGAGACAGTTCACAGATCACTTCATTTTTTTCTACATGTTCAGCCATTTAACAGTATTTGCATTTATCATTTATTTTTCATATCTTTCACAATTTGACCAGTTAAAAGTGATAATTCTGCATTGAAACTACAAATAAACAGTGTCTTAATATTTTCAACTGCTTCTCTGTACGTTTAAACTTCATGCAATAATGTTTGTCTTTAGAAGGATTTCTCTGACCTTTCCGCTAATGCTGTGTATTTATTGTGAGTATACTTTTACTTTTCTTTGACCTCCATTTGTTATAATTTTTCACTGCGTGGTGGCCATGTTGGACATTGATGTCAAAGAAATGCAGTTAGATGTTGATTTTTAACAAATCTTATATGTGAATACTAAAACCAACACTTGTAGATTTTTGTATAGGCAGCAAAGTATTTCATAAATGCATCACATTCTAGCACAGTACAATGTTTTTTTCTGTATATAAATGTACAAGTGATATTTTACAACATGTATGTGTGCTTCAGTAGAGACAGTATTGTATTGTAATACCTGCTGTGTAGCTTAGCAACTAAAATAGACCACTGACTGCAGTTCAGGTGCAAAGTGCAGAATGTTTGACTTTCTGTGATCTGATGTCATCTAAAACTGGATTGGACCTTTGTCATGAACTGTAAGTGATTGGTGGATTAAAAGCTGATGATGTCATTTTGTTTGCATAAAAATGTTCAAATGACAAACTATTTGAGTGAATTAAAAATAAAATGAAGAAGGAAACAAGATGGAGACTTCTTGACCTTTGAGAGAAATATGAACCAACCATCAACTATCTGCATGATAATAATCTGTCTATTCTGTATGTGGTTATCATTAACTTTTTCACTTTGATCTTTGCCATGTCAAAGAACAATAAAGAATATATTATGAAAAGTGGCTGTATAGATTTTCCTTAGCTGAGTTGACAGACATAGGAACTTTTTTTTCTCATCTGGCATGAAGAGGCCTTTAGTGGAAGGGTGGAAACAGGCAGACGAGAATAGAGGCAGACAGGCAGGAACAAATAAAAGGATACAAACACGAGGAAGCTGGTACACAAGGAAGCACAAGGACACACACTGACAGAAGAAGAAACTTTAGCAGCTGATCTGACAAAGAGCAAAGACGGGCTGATGATATGTATTGTTAAGAGATCTGAAGACTGCAGGGCTGATGATCAGTATAAAAACAGGTGTGTGAATGGAAAATTATGTGGGGAGCATGGCTCAAGAGGAATAACAAAGAGCTAGAGATGGGCCAAGAATGGCTGAGAATCTTGGCATTAGGTTTTCCATGCTACTGAATTATTAAATGTGCACATAAAAAATTAATACTCCAGGCATACTGACTTCTTGAGGATAATGTTTGATTAGTTTGCAAATGATACAGCAGCTTTAAGCTCGGCTCTGACGTTAACGCTTAAACACAACTGAGCAAAACTGTACTGTGACAAGCTAATGTCGACTCCAAAAAGCCCCTAACAAACAGCCATATCAACAGTCAGATGCAGACAAAAGATACGCTGGATATTCTCATGACACCGTATATCCATAATGGTTATTAAAACCTAACAAAATGTAATATAAACCACACTGCCTCTGGCCATTTTCATTTATAAGTATTTGTTGATTTTTACTGAAATGTGACGATATATGTGCACAGATATAAGTACCTCACAGAGGCGGTGCTGTTACTGTCCAATAAAAACATGAATCTTAACTTTACCTTCACACAGACCAATGTGGTCTATATATATCTCTGTATCTTTTTATGTCAAAATGTTAGAGACATCAGAGCCACAGGTAACCTCCTCACATGTTCCATCAGAACAAGCTTCACAGAAAATACAAAAGCGGTCTTGAACCTGGCTTAAATCTCTGGTATTTGTTGGCATTTTAATGCATTCTGGCTCTGTTTCAATTTATTCATTTCCTGTAAGCATCAAATATTTATTAAAAAAAAAAAAAGATCTGCCAAATAGATTTTACAGGGAATGAAATAGCAAAGGGGGACTCATCCACAGGTGGATGCTGGGGAGGTGGTGGGATTGCAAAACTTCATAAGGCAGCAGCGAGCAGCAACGACACAGTGAGCAGCAAGAATGCGGAGCAAGGAATGATCAGGTAAGCAGGGGGGTTTAAAAAGCCTGCCCCAATCAGATGAAGAGTGCATGTGACCATTTGATCAGAATTTGGTGCTGCTTTGAGGTGTCTCCCTGAACTAGCCCTGCAGGCTTCACATCATTAACCACAATACAATGAATGGATCCAGAACTTCTGGACATTTGGACCCAACTCGGCAAGGAACTGTAACAGTATTTGATCCATGACTGCTGAGGTTTCACAAGTCCGTAGTAACAAAAGTACAGACAAGAAGGCAGGCTTACAAAGCTGCTATAGCAGAAGGAGCTGAAGTTACAGTTATTGCTACTCTCTTCAGTTAGTCAGGAGCACTCAGACTGTTAGCGGCAGTTGTGCAAAACTATATAATTCATTACGTCTTATCTGATTCTCTCATTCACATTCTGACAATCAGCTGTTCTTTTTCTTTTTTTGTAATTTCAATGATCTGACCCTTTAAACTTGCTAAGGACAGCGTGAGTCATGGATGACTTTTTAAAAAATGAAGCTGAACTATTACAGTATATTTTCCCTTTACACAGGTTCATGTCTGCATTCATTCCCAATCTGAAACCACTTTGCATTTTATTCTTAGTTCAAAAGTAACAATTTGCAGGGATCAAAGACTGCCCCAACATTCTGCATACGAAGCCACACTGATAGCTGAAACGATAGCCTGTTTATTTATACTATATTGTTGCATTTATTATAGAGTTGTCCTCAGACTTATGTTGAACTGGCCGAAGTCAGCAGAGAGTGACTAAAATTCCATGTCAGCGTCAGTAGACTCACAAGTCAGCCGTGTAGACGCTTCACTTAACTAGAGACTGATGACATGCCCCCAGCTTTTGTCATTTGACTGAGAGGAGACAATTATAGAGTTTAAAAAAACCCTTGCACTGCAGAACCAATCCTAAGTCTTTAGGGCGGTCCTTCATACTGGGGCCGGTGACTCATTGAAGTCTATGCTTGTAAACATACCAGCACCAGCACCACGTGTGCTATGGGATGGCTCAGTCGCGGTCACCAAAGAAAACTCCCTCAAAGTTTGTTGATGCCGCGTTTGCGGCGAAACATTTCCATCAGTTTAAAACAAACATCTTTTATTAGGACATGATTCACCCGTCCAGCTATATATATCCAACTATACACTGGCTTTAGAGGACATTACAGAGTTACACTGGGAGACAGACTACCCAAAGCATTAACATTATGTGGGAGCTGTCGCAAGCTTTTGCGATGTTATGGACGCAGCCAAGCTGATGTGGAGCGATTAAATAATCTAACGTTGCTCTGGGCATCCATTGTAATGTTATAAAAAGTTCCCTCCATGTTACAAAGTGACTTGCTATATCTTTAGTCTGTTCCCTGACGGAGGAGAAAAGGGGGAGCGCACTATTTCCAGGAAGGCGTCTCCTTTTCAAAAATGTAAGGGGCATTGCTTTGTTAGCAGCGGTTCTCGTCGCCGTCCCAGCAGCTGCCTTGCATTTTGATGTCCCCAGACGATCGGTAGGCGGAGATCTCCAATTGTCTGGTATCGTGAGACTACAGTGTCAGCTTCTGGTGATGAGGGCTGAAGACTCAGAGCACAGAAATTAAGTTCATATCTCTCCTTTTATAAATCTTTTGAATACTTGTCCAGATATATATGCAAACTACTGTAATTGATAAAGCAATTAATAGAGAGCATATGTACTGATAGCTCCAGTTTTGTGCATCCAGACACAGTAATTGAAAAATATAACACATAGCATTTTAAATCTCTACACGTTCTCTGTTTGTACAAATTTAAAGCTGTGCAGGTACTGATCAAAGCATCAGTCATGAGATACAGATACCTGTACTGTGTGACAGATTGTGATTAGAATGCTTTGGAATGATATTGTAATTAAGCCCGTAATTATATCTCAGCACTTTTGCATACAAAGACATCATCAAACTGTGTGTGTATGTGTGTTTGCGTTTATACATATTTTGTCGAGTCAGCTCCTCAGGTTAATTAGACAACATCAAACGAGAGGGAGTGCTTTTGTATGCAGACAAGTGCCGAAGATCATCACACCAGTAATGATTTTCAGAACAACAGCATGACCTCGAGTGTGATATCGCTTTTATACAACAGTTATACAAACTCCATTTAGTTGACATTAACGAAAAAAAACAGATGATGATTTGTCTGTTTATTTAATCATTTATTTGGCTCCGCTGACACAAATAAGTCCGCAACAGGACCAGTACAGAACTGTTGCTAAGCAACAACTAACAATTTCCTGCACACTTTTTAAGTTACTCAAGGGCCGAATACTACTTTGTTGCTTGCTTATTTCCTTCTCTTCCTCTTCCTCTGACGAGAACAGAGACGTTAATAGGAAGCGAGACCTCCCTCTGAACGTTCATTTCCTGTATCAGTGTCACATGGGTTTTGCCACGGCCCTGCCCCTTTAGGAGTCGAGAGGCAGTCTTTAGTCCATTCATTCTTACTGGAGAAATGATTGTGATCACAGATTATGACCAGTTCTCTTGCCCCATCATCACCGAGATACATATTGGACCCATTTCTGACAAGACATGTTTTTTCTGAACATTCTGGCACAATGATGGCATTTTTCAGACACAAAATTCAGAAGAAAAATTAACTTTTGCTCAAGACCTCTCTCTGTCTCAGCAACACATTCTTGCAAGATTTGGGAACTTGTGCTTCCTGCCTTGCTTCGCTACAGACATAAATCGTCTGCTTTAATCCACTCACAAGACAATAACATTTCCAGAAGAGGCAGAGTTACTGATAGTTTTTAACTGTTTCCATAGTGACGTGACTCCGCCCACTAGGGAGACGGCAAGTGTATATACTACTTCACACCATTGGCACAGCATATAGTGAATGAACTTGTGTTAATAACTGACTATCTTTGAGGAGAATCTGGAAAAACGTTCATCTTTTTGGTGCAGTTTCTTATAAAGTAACCTAGCAACTGGCAGTTAGTGATTAGAACACCTGTGAGGCAGAGTAATACATATAATTAGCACAAATTCATTTTAGCACTGTTAATTTTTTTAACGCACGATTAATGCGCGTATGTTCTGGCCCTCGGCCCACCCCTTAGTTTGGGAAACCAGGAAGCGATGCAGCCACCACAGATACACAACTTAAAGACGTACAGAAATGAAAAAACAATTTCATTCCACTATGCGTCTTAAAATTAGTGTAATCACTCATCTATCAAATGATGTAACTCAAACTTTGTGCAAAATTGTACTTTTGAGTAAATCCGGTTTTAAAGTGGGTTTTTTTTTTTCGCCTTCGACAGTGCAGGCGCATGAGTTATGCGTCACCTACTACAGTTTCATCAGCCAATGATATCAGGATCTGTCAATCAGATCACTTCATCGTAGCGCTATAAATCTCCAAGGAATAGCAGGAAGCTTTGTGGGAGTAGTGGTATTTGGTGGAGCTAGTGGTTTCGAGTTGTAGTTAGCAGTTTAGTGAGTTTTGAGAGTTATTAGCTAGTGTGTGCAGTGTGAGAGTGAGTGAGGGACACGTTTGGGTGAGTGTGTGTGTGGTGAGATTGTGAGTTAGCGTGTGTGAGCAAGTGAGTGTAGTGTAGTAGGAGCAGTACTCGAGTTGACGGGGGATGAGGGCGGATGGCATCCCCCCGAAATAAAAATGATCAAAATCATCCCCCCTGTAAAACTGCCATCCCCCC
>JAQFJA010000004.1:2842558-2855181 GCA_029874485.1 Naso brachycentron
GATGGCAGTGCTGGGGCCTGGAGGAGAGGAGAGGAGAGGAGAGGAGAGTAGAGGAGAGGAAGGTGAATTAGATCTCAAAACCACCTAATCTGCAGATAAAGACGCTCCAGGAATACGTGCGTGGTGTGCGTGTAAATACACTCAGTGACAGTCAGTCGTGCTGTTTTGGTGGGATTCTCTCAGCTTTGTTTGAGGATTATTTGTGCAAAATTGCACAAAAGTGAGACAGTTCTTTTAGTTGCATAATAGAGAAAACAATAACATATTATTTTAACAATAATAATAGAGATAAGCAGTAAAACAAATAAATAAGACCCAAAACATTAATAAAACTCGATAAAAGTTACAACAAATGCCAAATGTTAAGACAGAGCCAAACAGTAGGTGTCACTGGTGGGGCCCTGCAGGCAGATTTCAGGCTCACAGGGAGTCAGCGGCCCGCAGGTGTGTGCTGGAGCCTGACCGTGTCGAGCTTTAAAACAAGCCATAAAATCTTAAAATCAGTTCTAAAATTTACAGGTAGGCAGTGAAGGGCTGCAAGTACTGGAGTACTGTGGTAGCTTCTCTTGCTGTGTGTCAGGAGTAGGCACAGCAATATCTGTGCAAGTATTTCTTGGATAACAGGCCTCCAGACTGTGACCATTTTTTGAAATTTTCATAGCTACCCTTGTGTGCGGGACCTGCAAATGTGCCAACATTTTTTTTTTCCATCTTAGAAAAAAGGAGGGAGGGACCGTAACTCCAGTAAGGGAGGGCGGAAGTTTTTGGAAATAACGTTCAGACTCGTTGCCTAGGTCCACAGTGGGTTCCCGTCAAAAAAGAGGAGAAACAGGAGACTGTGAAGTGAGATGTACAAGCACTGCGACTCCGCAACTTGAGTGTCTAAAGTTTAATTGTTATTTAACCTTTTTTGCACACCAGTGATGACAGTAATGTCAGTTTAACAGCTGTTTGCGTCTGCGTGCACATCAGTACTGTAATATTAGTCACACAGTTATCAGAGTTTCTCTCTCTGTAATGTTACCTGATCAATGAACATCTGCACTGAATAAAAAAGCTGCATGCTGTATTTAAACTGTGCACTGTGTGAAGCAGAGGCACACAAATAATTTCTTTTGAAAAGAAACATTAATATTTTTGATTTTTTTACTGTTGTCTGTTTTTATTGATGTCCTGATTTTAAAGTCTCGGTTTAATAACCCAGAATTTAATTAAAGTGTCTTTTAAACACTGGAATTTATTAATGAGGCTAAATGTTTTAGGAAAATTTATATTTGGTTACTTTTGACAATGCTCAGTTGCTCAGTGACAAGTGACTTTTTATTTACTGACAAACAGACTCACCTACTCTCTTTGACTTTAATTCATAAAAATAATAATAACAGTTCACTTGGGAAGTAGCAACTTATGAAAAAAAAACTATCTCTAATGAAAGCAGAAAGTTGACGTTTAAAGTGTGGCCCTTAAATTTTCTGCTTGCTTTCCTTGTGGAATAAGTTAGTCTGGAGCCCTGCAGACCTGTGTTTACATGCTACCCAGAAGTCCAGTGCCAGCTGCTGCAAACACCCTACTTGCAGACTTGCCCAAAATTACCCTCCAATTGATCCGGATAGGCAAGCTTTCCTTGGTCCCTCCTAGAGCTGTTGCGTGAGCTTCAGTCAGTGTGATGGTGTAGCAGACAGCTTAAAAACAGCAGGCTGCTCCTTTTCTGAGCAGAGGAGTGGGTGTGACGGTGAAGGTGAGGTGTGGTCAAAGCAGAGGAGAACCTGCTAATTACTCACTGCTTACACCTGTGAGGTGTGTGATGAGGACAAAGCAAGCGTGGAGGAGAGTGGCATGAGAAGAGAAGTGTTGGAGCCAAACAAAGTATTTTCTGCATGATTCTCTTTGCAACGGTGTGCCTGTGAACACGCCTCCCTTCTTAGGAGCTACAGGCCACAGTGAGCAGTGAGACTAAAAACATGGCATCAAATTTTTCTTTTTTTAAATTGTATTTTTATTGAGGTAGAGACATATAGCATTTCTTTGTGAACTACTTCCATCCCTCGTACATGTGCAAACATTTCATTAGGTGCTTTGTCTCTTGTACATAAATATATTGTGTACATATAGGGCACTTTCAAAACTAAAATCTTTAACAGGAAGTTAAAAAAGGGGAATAATAGCATTTATCTAGTATCGTCTCTTATTCTTTTTATTTTGCTTAAGTCTGCAGATTGAATAATTACAACAATTATATATACCCACAGAAAGAACCGGCGTCACTTCTGTCCAGTTATTGATAGTTGGTTCAGTTTGTACCATCCATTTTTCGGTCAAGGCCTTTTTTCACTGCGTCAGTGACGTTTTTCAAAACAACTGGTAGTGTCGAGGTGTCAGTACACTTAGATTACTTTGAATGAGCAGTATAGCAGAATTTCATGTCAGTTTTTTGCGTTTGAATCCTCGTCACCATCCCCTACAATTGTTTGGAGCATGACGGCAACGCCTTTTTCCTGTGAACTCCTTTGAAGGTGGCAGAGTTTTGTGGACTGAAAACTTCCATCAGCATAAGGGTACGTAGATAATGACTGAATTTTCATTTCTGGTTGAACTATTTCTTTAACTTTGGACTTTACTTGCCTCTGTTCAATATTATGATCTTATATAAGGAAATAAAATTCATTTACAATCCAAACAGTTTTAGGATAAGATACCAGCACCCACTTTATTTGGTACAGAATTCTTTGCTGAAGGATCACACTATCCCATACTGAGAACCAAGGTAGTCACATTTGAATGCAGCAACGTTTCATTTGGAGAGGCATACATCAGCAGGTCAATGCCAAACTCCTTCTCTGTCCAGCAGTTGTCCAGACAGTAATGCCCAATATCTGAAGAATTTGGTGGATGGTCTTTTGTTTTTTGACCTTCCCAAAGCCAAAAATGAAAGAACAAAGCGTAAGGAATGGATTAACATTGTGTTTGTGCAAACATAAGATGCTATCACTAGCATATCCAGCTTACCAACAGAAACCTATTATTTTCAAACCAAGGAGAATCCAATACTACATAATTCGGGGGGGGGGAGAGCTTTGTCTCTGATAGCTCATCTGCAGTGTAGTTTTTCCTCACTGCTAGGAAGTTGCTCCTGGCTTCTATTAATCTTCTTGGTAAGAAGGGACAGTCCCAGTTGGATTTCTCATATTGAAATTTTGTCTATAAATCAAATAAATTTTCCATGCAAACTGAAAAGGGCTATGGTTGTTCTTTTTAAAGAAAAATAATAAATCAGAAGTTTGGAACTACAGGCTAGTATTAGTTTTTAACAGTTGTGTCTAAGGTCTTTAAATATCTTTTGTTTGAGCAGTTTCATGAGAATTTAGTCAGACAAAATTTGTCTTTAGTTAGGATTGTGTTGGATGTTTGGTGCTTCCTTGTGTTTTTATTTGTCTGTGAACATCTTGGGACTCGGGATTGAAATTGACAAGATTTCACTGATATAGATGCTGTTACCAATTCTGCTTATAGGTCCAATTCCTTATTGATCCCTGATCAATCTTCTGTGTGGTAAAAAGTAGGCCAACACAGATTTTTAGTGTCAATATAGTTTTATTATCTGAACTGTCTACTCATAGTAAAATTTCTGCCTAACATTTGAAAATAAAATGCTCCTTTAATTAAAAAGCATATAACTTGGAAAATAGCATAAAACTGATAAAATGGCAAGTCTTCTTTAAAATGATAACTATAACTTTCCAGCAGGATAGACGTGGTGTCATGACACGAGGTTTTCAACACAGAAATGATGACATCAATAGGAGGAATTGATAGCGGTGAATGCATACGATGCCAATGGATCACAGAATTAGGAACCGGTTCTCAAATGAAAGCGTTTTTTTGATTCCCAACCCTACTTGGCACCATGTTAGAAATAAGTTTGGTTTTCTGGGTTTTGTTTTTTTTTACATGTTATCCTTTGGGTTTTTTATTTGTCTGTGTCTAATAATCCATATATTAAATCAATTAATTAATCATGCAAGTTGGTGGCACTGCCCTGCCCTTTTATTGGATTATTAAAAGTTTACATCCTAGCAACCTCTGTATATAACCATCATATGCATATTTTACAACCCTTTAGCAGAATTCTTGTTTAAAACAAGTCAGTTGGAAACATTTTATGTCACCTGGACAAGGCATTTCAACCAACTCATGAAATTTACATTTTCTTAATTAGTTAACTAGATAATAAAATTCTGCTAGTTACAGTTGTTATTTCAGCTGGCAAAATGAACGGTGACACTAGAATAGTATTGAACAGAATTGAATAGAATTGCTCATTTCTACGTTCTGTCTGAAAACCCATGTTTAAACATTACTAAGATTATGATGATGAATGTGCCACCATCATCAATGTACACTACATGGGTCGTGCCACAATGAAAATTTGGTGTAGAAACAGTAACTTAGGGAGGGGCTTAGCAAATGGTCAATTAAAACAGAATGTCCTTGCAAACTTGTATGTACAGGCTCACTAGCATAGCAAGCATAAGGCCAGCAACATCAATAGATGAACTGTGAGACAAGTAAATTAATCATGCAGAGCTGCATTCCCTGTTCCGGGAAACACTGCAGCAATGTTTTTATTAGTGAGCAAAACCTGACCACAATAAAACCTGACCAGAATAAAACCTGACCAGAATAAAACCTGACCAGAATAAAAAGGGAAATTCACGTGCATGAAAAGTGTCAAGTGAGGTTGAAGTGGGTTTTTTCTTACCAGGGAGTTGCCTGGAGCTCAGTGCGCACAACTGTCCTGGATTTACTTAAAACTGTTAGCTAATCCTGACATGTATCTCAGCATAAATGGACATGATGTCCCCCACCACCCCATCACTCCCTCTCCACGCTTGTGTCTCTCTGTCCATCTTTTCCCTTCCCACTCCCTTTTCTTTACTGCAATGCCAGAGTCTGCAGTGTACCTGGCCATCACTCTAACATTGGCTCCTGACAACAAATTTGTGTCGTGACAGCAGTTGGCTTTAAAAACCTCTGGCCTTGCACTGGCCAGCAGCAGCTGCACACGTATGGTCCCACAATCTAAATACCTGGCCAAGAGCTCAGACAGAAAAGGGAGGGGAGATATCAAAAACACAGATCCCAAACATAAAAACAGTTCAGTGATAAGTCATCCTCACATCAATTATCCCTCTGAATGAGAAAGTTGTGAGGTGGAATCCAGGAACACATCAGCATTTTCAGCAAGCTAGGGTCAGGACCTCTCCAGCTGACCTACACTACTGTGAGTCTGCTCTGCCCGGCTTTTACGACCCTCCTGTGTATTGGCTGCTCATGTTGTTCTTAGTGGTGGGTCAGGAGCTTATAGACAGGAACTCTAACAAGATTCACTGCAGCAGTTATATCACTGCGTAGAAGTACAAACCTACAGTGACTTTTGGATTTTGCTTTGAAAATCTGAACAGCAGAGACCTTATTTATGAACATCTCTCATGCAAAAAACAATCTGGTCAGAAACAGATCAAATCCAAAAGCATGATTTATAAGGCCTGCTCACATCAACATCAACACATTACATTGATCTCTCCAATTCCCTGTCATATATCAAACTAAAACGGATTCCAATTATTGACCAAAGGTAAGTGTGGTGGATATATTTTCATTCGTTCCTTGGAATATTCTTTGCAATAACCCTCCAATTAAGTCTAGAATAAATCAAAGAGCTTTTTGTATAATTGAGGCCAAAGAACCAGACACCTGTTTGTACAAAACAACAGAGCAAAGTGCTGTCTGGTGTCCAGTTTTTTTCATCAGTGTTCATCTACTCTGCAGGGTAGAGGGCGAAGGCTGAGAGGGGGGAATATCTGAGGTTTTTTTCCCATCTTGCAGCATCTATTCCACCAAGCTTACGACAGGACTACAGAAATTAACATTTACTTCTGAAACACTTGGAGAACTTCCTGCAATGAGACCACACACATGCATTTTTTCAGTTTTACCTAACTTAAACCTGTGTCTTCCAGGGACAGTCAACCAAGCAATATGTTCTTTTCCACCAACAGCCTGTTTCACTTTCACACAGCTGCACAAACTTACACCTATGAGGTGCACAGCACAACCCCAGTCTCCCACTGTTTGCCATTTGGAGCTTCCAGTTCAGTAAGTCTTCTTCTGTTGGCAACAGACACTGTTGGAGGTTCATTGCCTTGTTCAAGGACACCTTGTTCTGGGTTAGGAAAGTGAAGAAGCAGTAAACACCTGCAGAAAGTTTGGCAGCAAGAATTTAAAGTCGATCTTCTGGTCAAAAATATGCTTTTCTGAACTGTCAGTTGCTACTCCTACTATCTCAGCAAAAAAGTAGAAACAGTGGGTGCTATCCAAGAAGTAAAGGATCTATAGTAATAGAAGGTGGCTCTAACAAATTAATTTCTGTTTTTTCAAAAAAGTTTGGTTGCATATTATTTCATAAAGTAAAAAAAGAGGTTGCTGCTAAGAATGTTAATACTACGCTACAAAATGCTACTGGAAAATGTAGTTAATCACTAGTGCTGCGACAAGTAGCATTACTACATAGATAGATAAAACTGTTTTCTATTTGTTCAACTTTGCATCGCATTGCCCAACATTCACTTATACTGTACTCATTATATACTAGATATGTATGAAATTATACCTAGACAGAGGAATGGTTACCAAAAAGTGGCCTTACCCTGCAGTTCCTTATTAGTCAGGGCACAGAATTTCTGTTGGTATTTGGTTATGTATCAGTTTACCTGTAGCCATTTCTTCCAGTTAAATAATGATTATGAAATAATGATAATGATGAACTGAATGAGATGATGTGAACAGAAAACTTTAAAAAATAGTTTTCCAAAATTTGCCTTTATTTTAACTTTTTTTTCTTTTGTCTTCTCATACCCATCTTGTTAGCTATGTTGCCTTCACTTTCTTTTGTTTGACAACAATACACATGGGTTTGAAACTAAAGGAATGAGTAGTTAGTTGTTAAATAAATGCCAAGGTTCTTATCTTGATTGTGACGATACTGTTTGGATGAACACTGAAACATGTTGTTATAAAGTTTTCAGTGCAGTGCTTTTTAAATAAAACCCTTTTAAAATTTGATTGTGAATCATCCAATGTATTTAAAACTGAAACTGTAAAACTTTTTTTTTTCTTTCTTTTTTTTTTTTTTTTTTTAAAAACGGTGGAGTTGTGCAAAGAAAAAGATTAACATTAATGTATTAAATTTTTCCATATTTTATGTTTCATTTCACAAGAAGCCATACATGTGTTGTCACTACTTATCATTACATACCAGTAAATATGCATAGCTGTTTATGATTAAGATGTCTTTTAATTCTGAAAGGGTTAAATCACATTGACAAAGAACATTATTACATACATCGACTTAGCCTTTAAAGGGATAGTTCACCTTAAAATGAAAATTCTGTCATGATCTACTCAACCTCATGCCGATCAAAGATTAGGTTTTTTAGTCCACAAAACACTGGTGAAGTTCAACAGGAAAAAGGGGTCGCAGCAATTTCCCAAACAATTGCAGTGAATAGTGAACAGGATTCAAACATTAAAAAAAACAGTAAAATGCCTCCAAACTGCTCGTCCAAAGTAATCCAAGTGTCCTGAAGCCTCAACATGCAAAGCTGTTTTGAAAAAATGCCATTGACGCTATGTTTTTAGCCTCTGTGTTCACTCACGTTCACATATGCTTGCTCGCGCACACACACCAACAACATCTGTGATGTTTTTTTAAAACAACTTGGCATGTTGGGGCTTCAGGACACTTAGATTACGTCAGATAAGCAGCATGGAAACATTTTATGTTTTTTGTTTTTTGTTTTTAATGTTTGAAACTTGGTCACCATTTGTTTCAATTGTTTGAAAGATTACTGCAACGACTGTTTCCTGTGAAACTCCAGCAGTGTTTTGTGGACTTTGAAACTTCACCTGTCTTTTGAACAGCATGAGGGTAAGTAGGTTATGACTGAATTTTCATTCTTGGGTGAACTATCCCTTTAAGAGGTTCAACAAGTTTGAGATTTGGATTATGTTGCAAGGAGCTATAATAACAAATTCTGTGAATTAGTAATTGAAGGTTTATTAATTCAAAGAATAAATGGGAAATAGCTTTTTTCCCATTTATCCAAAGAATAAATGGGAAAAAAAGCTATTGTAGTATTTTAAAAAACATTAATACATCCTTGTGTTAAGCTGTCACACTCCGTCAACTCCAGATATCAAGCACTAAATCTATTGTTTCAAAAAATAGCTGCTCTGTTTCCCAGTGGCCCAGGGTAAAGTTTGTGGTTACAATTTGAATTAAGGACCTGGTCTTTAAGAACCTGGGCCGACGACTTCATGGCGAGACTTCATGCAAGCTATTTGGAACTCTGCATGAGCCTGTCTGTCAGACCAAATGGAAGGCAGCAGGCTGCCGCTCGAGTTGTTTAGTAAAAATAAGTGTGTACTTTGGCCTCTTAACCCACCATCCCGCTTCACAGAGCTCTCTCTAAAACCACTGGGGAAAGTGAGAGTACCAATTTGTACATGGAGCATGTTGAGCAGTTCATTGCACGTCCCAGCTAAAGCACTGCAGCGTGCTAGGGCAGATATTCATCTCATGAAGAGAAATAGTTCTGTTCGTGGCCATTTATTCCCAGAGACTTGTTCTGCAAAGACACGTTGTCCTTACTGGCTGAAACATTTTTCCCCCTGGTGCTTTCTTCAGTGTTTTCTCCAACTATGTAGCCTTTAACATTTTCCTCTTGTATTGATATAAATTCATATGTATGGATGGACTGAATGTCACTACAAACTCATTCCCAGCACAAAGCCGCACACATGCAACACGAGTGCCATTGCTGGTTTTTCTACCAATGCAGTTGTCATCTCATAGCCTGTGACAACATTGCATGAGAAGCAAATGTTGTCGCGCCCATCTGTGTGGTCTAAAGGTCTAAAGTTTATAGTGCACTTTTGCTAGATAAGTGGTGCATAATCCAGGCATAAAGTGGCGTAAAGAAGTTAAATTTAGTCTTCTAATAAAAAAAGGGTGTGTTTTTGAAAATAAGCAAAATAAAACTACACTTGCAGCTTTATTGATTAAATAATGATTTTGACGAAGTGGAAAAGCAACTATCCTAAATCCCATCAACAACTGAATTTAACAGCATATGAGCAAATGCACCACTATTTATTGGTGAGAACTCAACTTAAACTCAACTTTTTAAAAAACTTATTAACTTAATAATGGGCACCTCACTTTGCCACAGCTTATGCGCCATTGATCTATCAAACATGAAATATACATTTCCTATATTCAAGTGCATCATGCACTTTAGACCTCATCATTTAAATAGGTCCCTATATATTTAATAAAATGTAAGTGAGCAGTAACAGTATCCTCCTGAAAATTATTTTCTTAAAATGCTTTAAATAAAAAGAGCCTGAGTCGCTTTTTGCCAACTAATATCTTGTTCATTCATGGACATGATTGTTATTTTAATTCCACCTTTAATGTTGTAATTCCTTAAATGGAATAACGATTTGCCTTTTGGGGGATTTTTTTAAGCTACAATACTGCCACTGAAGCTCAACACTTACACAAATAGATTTGTTATGGTAAGTGTTGCTCATTTAAGCTGCCAGCAAGGTTCACCTGGGAGGGAGGGAAGGAAAAGAGGGGTACCACTTTACATTAAGTCTACCCTTATAAAGGGTTATAAATGGTTGAAAAAAATTAGGTTATGAATTAGGTTATAAATACCTTATAAGTCAGTAATAGACAGTTACAAACAAGTTATAACAATTTTCATACATTATTGCAGGCTCACTATTTGGCAAATCATGTTACCGCTGCACTGCATCTATTCTGTTAAATCTTAGATTTTGCTAGTTCCTTAGCTTACTTTGTCATGTTGTTTTATCAGTTAGCATGTTCACTTGTCTCCTTCATGGGATATTTGTTATCCACCAACAGAATTATGGTTGGATTGAAGCACCCTTTCTTATTAGAAAGGTTAATTAAGAAAATACAGAGTAATTACCTACTACCATAAAGTTGTATATTGTGATGCTTCATGTTGCTTGGTATCTTCTTTAGGACAGCATTCCAGATGTGGCGCAGTTGGCAACCTTCCACTACTTGGTGTACTACTCAACCATTCTTGGTCCCACTTTCCGATGTATGTGCCCAGCCGAAACCTTCATTGATATCTGTTGTTCACTGAGTTGATTATCTTCCCGTCAAATCTTGATGTTTTTTGCATCTCATTTTTATGACCATTTACGAATGAGTTACTGACATTTCTTATTGGCAAAAGGGAGCCTTAAAGTGTGAAACACATCACCATTTACTAATGAGTTACTAACATTTCTAACTGGGATAAGGAGCCTTATTGTAAAGTGTAACACACATCTAATTTATAAACAATTTATAAGTACTTGTTATAACTTGTTGATAAGTGTTTATTAATAACTTATAAGGTATTTGTAATAGGGATGTAATTGTATCGTTAATTTCGCAATATTGCGATAACAAAAGTGCCTCTGCACTGTCCTGGACATGTGATGGTATCAAACAATAGGTCTTCCAGGAAAAAAGTGTACTTTGTTTCTGCTGCAGTGGAGCAGAGCTGAGGGAACTGGGCACTACACTGTACCACCAGCACCACCTAATGCAGTTACACCATCCCAGCCAATGTTAACCAGCTACCCAAGGTGTGCATTCAGTTGGATGGAAAGGTGGAGTAAGGAAAAGAACTAAAGAAATAGGCCTAGATAAAAGAATGACAACAACTGTTGTTTTTTGAAAGCCTACCAGTAACTTAAAAAGAGAAAAGTAATGAGAGTGATAAAACAGAAGTATTAATAATAATATAAAATGTTAAAAATAAAAAATGAAAAAATTAAGTTTTATAAAATGTGAAAAAAAGAAGGAAAAAGGAAAATGTTCAAACTTGGTCCTGTTGGATTATATATACACAGGCTTTACAGTTACACTGTATTTTGGGCAGGTCATAAGATTGAAAGGTTGATTTAGCTGTTGTCTTTGTTAGCCCACTTTTAGTTCGCTGTGGCTGATCTTTCTTGTTAAATTACT
Organism: Naso brachycentron; assembly: GCA_029874485.1. Classification (NCBI taxonomy): domain Eukaryota; kingdom Metazoa; phylum Chordata; class Actinopteri; order Acanthuriformes; family Acanthuridae; genus Naso; species Naso brachycentron. The sequence goes on from JAQFJA010000004.1 coordinate 2,853,678, forward strand.
CACAAAAAAATTTAAACTAATGCTGTCAAAAATTGACTGTTGTTTTGTAGACACAGTTTTAATGACGGATAGCAGTAAATACTGAACTCACTGATGTACTGAGACAAGCATGGAAATGCAACAATGTCTCATTTAAAGGCTTCCAGTCGCTCAATGGTCATAATCTCTTTCATTTTAAAACCTCAGGACAGTTGAGTTGTAAGAGTAACATGACTTTGGTCTATTATCTCACCTGTCAGGGGACTCGGGGTCAAAGCAGGTCTTGAGAACATCGGTGACTTCCGGGTCACAGCAGTCCCCATCATCGTAGTCATAGTGTATACTGTTGCACTCCATGTTACAAACTCCATCCTGTCTCTTCCAGTTGTAGCAGGGTCCCAGTCTGAGGCAGTCCCCTCCATCGTGGCCCGTCCTTGGGTGGTCACACTCTGGGTCACATTGGCGGTTCCCAATCTTTCCAATACGACAGTTGCTGAGGATAAACTGCTGTCGGAGGCTGGAGTTTTTCACAGTGTGCACGCTCAGATCAAATGTGATGTTGTAAGGACGAAAGGCTTCAGTTAGAGCCTGGTGCTGGAGCTGAATCTGGGTTTCAGACACAGTGGGGTTTCTACCATCGTCATTAGAAAGGTTGACAATTCGGTAGCGCACTCGCTTAGGGACACGGAGTTGCCAGTTGTTGTTGTAGCCAAAGATTATGTCGGTGTTGTCGCAGGGTGTCAGGCCGCAGGGTGGCGGCAGGAATGAAGAGAGGAGTTCTTGTTCAGGAACTGGAGTGGTGATGATGGTTGGATGGAGACCAACTTTGTATGGAGTCCATAGTTGTTCCACCTCAAAATTAGAAGCAAAATCCAACATTATTTTGATTAACTAAACAGTTAAGTTTATAATGTTTTTTAATTTGCCACAGAAAAAAACAACTAATTTCTACAAAGACAGAATAATTTGTATAGAAATTTAAAATAGTCAGTTACATTAGTAAAGTCAGCCCACATTGCCAAGAGTGGTTTGCTTTTGTCACTTTGAAGTGGCTGTTTCAGCAGGTCCTCATGAGAGCGGGCATAACCCCACAAGACCACGCCCCCAAGGTGGCCCCTGAAGCTGTGTCCCTGATCTGTTTGGTTAGTGCCAAGAAAGAGCGTTCTGCACGTTTTCATGAAGGGACTGTAAAGATTCCCGGACTGGAGACTGTTCTCTCCCACCTGACAGGAAAATCAGAGGAGAAAGGACAACTGAGAAGAGAGGATGGGCAAAATAAAATGGCTCTCCATTTCATTACATTATGAACATTATAACATTTTTCATGACCTGTCCCAATCTCTGAATTTCATTAGAATTTTTTAAAGAGCATCAAGTCATCCAGGTTCTGCAGCCGTCAATGTTGGGGCAATGTCATTTGAGAAATTTAAGGCCATGTAACATATTGACTCTTACCAAAAAGCTCTGATTGGCTGCAACTACAATGGCCCACACATAAATCAGGAGTTCTAGCCTTTGTCAAACC
>JAQFJA010000004.1:2889289-2908787 GCA_029874485.1 Naso brachycentron
CTGGGATATCTGATGTGGTTATCTGAAATATAGCCCTCCTACCAAGTAAGGGTACAGCGTAGTGAAAACACATTTCAGATCAGGGTTTTCTGTTCTGAGGAGTACCGCACTGTACCGACCTGTACTGTACTGCTTGGTGGAAATGAGGCTCAGCCATGCAGGGTTGTTTTCTTATTCATCTCCCAATGGAATACTAAGAACATGCAGCTTCCTGTAACTTTCACACATACCAGTTGGTTAGAATCTTAATAAAACCTTGCTGTGTCTGTGTGTTCATACAGGCAGTGAAAACAACTCCTTGTACCTGTACTACAAAGGACTTTCAAAGACACTGTTAACATTCAAGTTTGACACAGTGAAGAGCGTCCTGGACAAGGACAAGAAGGAGGATGACACCAATGAGTTTGTCAGCGCTGTCTGCTGGAGAGCCCTGCCTGATGGAGTGAGTTCACCTCTTTATCATACTGTTGTTTTGTTATTCATCACTTCACATATATGCGATACAGTAGTTTATTATTTCTGTCTGCTCTTCCTAACCTGATCACACCATTTTGTCAAGATTGAAACATGTTTGAGCTATGAAGAAAAATCAACATTTGTTTAAATGAACAGTTCTCAGCTTCGACTAGTTCCATATAAATGCCACGTTTTTTTAAAAAAGATGTTCCTAAGTGACGAAATGCTCATGATAAAGTTACACTAAGTTAATGATGCTTTATTTTTCAGGAGTCAAATGTACTGATTGCTGCAAACAGTCAAGGAACAATCAAGGTTTGTGTTTTGAAACATATGCATAAAACATGAACATCCCAATAGCCAAATGCCAACTGCATCAAATGCCAAACTTATGCTGAGGAATCATATCACGTCTGAGCTAGCAACCGGTTTAATAAGAAAATGGTTGACTTTTATTTGCCTGAGAAATGATTGAAATGATTTGTTGATATTTTCAATCAGTTTTCTGTTAATCTTTTTAGATCTAATACAATAGGAACCTGGTTTTTGCAGTGACGTGTTCATCATACCATTTTGTGTGTCTGTGTTTTTTTAATATCATATCATCCCAAATCAAAACATAATGCAACTGATATTTGTAGCAGTAAAATTATAGAGAAAAGACCTCTTATAGAAAATGGTCAATATGGAAACTGTATAGCCTTCGTCGTACAGGGTGGCAGCAGCCTCAGTGGCAGAAATGTCAAAACTTCTTTCAGATCTCTCCTTTCAATTGATTCAAGATGTCATAATTCACCTGACTTTCAGGCTTGTACTGTAAAGCGTAAAGACAACAGGAGCTATTATATAGAGGTTATTAAATTATGGATTTTGAGGTTACATGTCCAGTTGTTAATATACTGATAAAGCAAGCAGAGTTTTCCAGCTGTGTTCATGTTGTCTGTATTATTAGACTTAAAAATGTCAGTGTAGCATTAAATTAAAGTTAATTTGGCTTTTTTGTACCTTCAGAAACACATAACATCTCTGAGTGTTATCTGTCAAAGCAGTGACTGCACTTACCTTGTTTTCACCCAGAGACAAGGAGAGCGAGCTACAGATAACATAACTGCTCTACGGTTTCTCTCCACACAGGTACTTGAGCTCGTCTGAAGGCGCACCACCTCGTCAGCATGTGATAAAAGCACCATCAGCCTCTCTTTGTTTGGTAGAGGAGCAGTCTGATGCAGGGAGTCGGGCTGCCTGATAAATTTGGATACCCGACAACACAGAAGAGCAGAAATGAACTGAAGCTGTGTTATCTTAAAGAGCTACAAATTTCAGACAGCAGTAAAGACTTTGGAGCAGTGCATCAGTGTAGCAGGAGAGGATGTGCTGTCATATTACTGCTGGAAACTGAGGACCTAGCTTGGGCACAATGGAACAAGACACTTCTGAAAGCATTTTTGTTTCTTTTCAGTCAAGTTATATCAGCGACAATAGAACACCTCTTTATGGTTTTAGGTCAAATCAAAACTTGTACCTTTTTTAATTAAGCTGTTGCTGTCAAGGGTACATCCAGACAAACGCTACTAGTGTAATGCATTATCCCTTTTAAAGGCCAAAGCACAAGAGAAAATGACACGCAAGAATGAAGCTTTTAATCCCCCCCTCATTGTTTGTCACTGTATGTTTTTTTTGTTTGTTTGTTTTTTTGTTTTGTTTCAGATTGAGAGAAACCAGTTTTAATAAATAAGACTTGAATCTGTCAAGCATACCGTCAGTTCCTTTTCTGGCTTGTCGTGAGGTAGTGTACAGAAATCAAGGAAGACCAAAAGATGTTGTTGGATGTTGAAGTCCTCTGAGATTTCTGTTGCTATCAGAACAAAGTGAGATTTGACATGTTTGTCTATAATCACAGTGAATCTCATGTAATTTAAGCAATTTTCAGCAATGTTACATCAAACTGGATTATTTTTCCATGTACGTAAGCCATTTGTTGCTTGTTGAAAAATTGACAACCTCACAGAATTAGATTTAGTTCTTTTAAAGTAGCAGTGAAATTGCTCTTCACATACTGTAGTTTCAAACAACTGAAATGAGCTGCATTGTAACTTTAACAACTGTGGAGGAGTGATCCACGTTCACATTGACATTTAGAGGATTTTGGTAAACACCGCCAAGACCTACCTATTTTATGATAACTGAGTGAGAGAGGTGTTTTGTATTTGTATAACTGAATAAATTATTTCGAAACAATTTTGTCATGTTTAGTCATATTTTTAGTCGATACTTTTGACATTTCAGTGATTCTCTTGACTGAACTTGTGTGACTGAGTAAGGTCTAAAGTTGTTAATGGGTCTCATATTGTGTGTTTTAACCTCATGTGAATTGATAATCTGTTACATATTCATTTCAGAATGAGCTAACACATTTAATGTCATTGCAAACCCCGTGGCTGTTTAACTTCCTGCATGAAACCTATTACTGCAAGATTTCTTCCACTGTGGCTCTTATTCAGGAAATGAACGCCGTCTTCTGCAGTGGCTGTAAAGTTTCACACTGATACATTGAGGAGAACCACAATCAGCTCTGAATTTGCAGGGACTTGTGACATGCAGACCTGCATTGCCCATGGATATGTTTACATAATTTCACAGTTTCATTTGTTAACGGCAAATTGGATTATTAATATATACCTATTATGCCACTAAGTAATATATTTTCTGAATACTGTATGTAACATTTAAAGGTCCAAAAGACAACGTCAAACCATAACCATGCTGAACCTGAATCACTGGCTCAATTTGGCTAATTAGACCTGTGCTCAAATTGGTGTTGGGTGGAATTACGCTGGCAATTATGTATGTGAGGTCAGCAGTCTCCTCACTAATGAGAACCGTAAAAATGTAAACTGTAATTTATCACAGCACAGATCACCCACAATTTTATGACCTTAAAACCAAAGCATTTAATAAATTCAAGTGGAGTTCAGCCAGCTTTTTCACTTTGTATGTAAATCTGTCCTTTCATTTCTGTGACATGTCAAGACTTTGTTGCATTTGTCTCACCCTCAACAAACAGGAGAACGAAGGAGTCTGCAGAGTTCTGCAAGAGGTCTGAGCAGGCACCATAAGTGAAAGCACCAGTATAGATGTATCATGGTTATGTGCAGGGGTGGACTGGGACAAAAAATCAGTCCTGGCATTTTTAGCCCAGACTGGGCCACCACATGATCAGTTGACACCACCCTCAAGTACACCATTCTTACAGCTCCCTTAATCATGCATACTACAAAGGAGAGTTGTATTTCTCGATCACAGCTAACGAGTAAAGCACGGAGTCGTGAACACAAGGGCTAAAACTGACATCTTCTACATGCATAATAGAATGAAAAGGGGGGGTTCTCAGTACAAAAATTCAAAATCATCTTCAGAGACCGGCCCACTGGGACAGTGCCCGGTATGCCAGGTGGCCAGTCCACCCCTGGTTGTGTGGAAATGTTTTGTTAATTTTAAACTGTAAAAAATAAGGGCATATGCATGCTGTGTAATTATTCTTTACAAGCAGTAAATAAACTCCTAGAATTTATGAATTTGCAACCCAAAGATGTAACCAGGTTTGTCCAGGATTAGATGTCCTGATGAAAGCCAAACCTATGAAAGCCACACTGGGTCCCTGTGTTGTGAAAAGTATACAGTAGTGTCTAAGTAGTGGCTTATCCACAGAAAATGGAGAAGAAGTTGCGTTTATTGGCTGACGCCAGGCTCATCATGCAGGAAGTGACAAATCTCACCCATTAATCCTCTCTAGTACTGTTAAAGAGAATAGATACTTGCAAAGAACTTTAGACTGTGTAAGTGCTCAGAGTTTAATTTATTAGATGTTAATTGATATTGATGGTAGCTAAGCTCATCTATTGTCTACAATTTAGTTCTTTGTCTTTAATAGTTAAAGAAAGGCAGGCTAGCCATTAAACTTTGACTTTGTATAAATACTAAAAAAAAATGTGATTCAATCAAAACTGTGGTAGGATTTTTTTTTTGTGCATGTATGTATGTATGTCCGCCCCATTCCGTAGTCATTTACTGGTGGGAATGTAGTGAGTACTGAGTTAACACGGTCAATGGGAACTGGAACGTCTGTTTTCGAACAAGGGGCGGAATGTTTTACTAGACGGACCACGGACAACTGACTAGTTAGCGGCCGTAGGAAACAAAACGGACGCAAGTTCTCATGTTACCCGTAATCTTGGCCGTATTCAGTTACCCATATAACCAAACATCTCCTTCCAGTTTGGACTGTTGACTAATTTTATCCAGAGGTTGACACTGCAGTGGTGAAGATGGGAGTACCGAAATTTTACCGATGGATATCAGAGCGATATCCTTGTCTCAGTGAAGTTGTCAAGGAACATCAGGTAGGAAAGCAGGGATGAATATAGTTAGCTTCACAGTCCACTGTGGCTGTTAGCCGCGGTGTTAGCTTAGCTAGCTGTTGGCTATCGGCGGGCCGTGGAACTTTTATTCCACGTAGCTTACCAGTGTTTTTCCGTCGACAGGACAGCTTTCTTGTTGCCAAACACTTATGTCTCCATTATTTTTTTTAAATATTCACGTTAAGTGTTTATACGCTGTAAATGTAATTTCAATTTCAAAATTCCAAGTCTAACGTTATTTAGCTCTCTGCTTTGGTTTTCTACCTGTACACATTTAAAACCTGAACTGGTCAAAATAAACATATTGTAAGTCAGGAAATGCTCCATCACAAGGCGGCCTAACGTAAACGTCAGGGCTTTGTTTGGCAAGAACATTCTGAACGACAATAAATCTTTCACAGTCAGCTAGCTAACTAACTCCATGTTAACAAGAGACGCGAGTTAACGCGATTCACAATGACTGCAAAGTTGTTTAACATTCAATAATTCTGTTGTCAGCGGGCAGCTGACACGAAGGTAAACATTTTTAGTTGACCTCATATTAACATTAGGCTATCTCCGCGTCACTGGTTTGGACTTAGGTAACCTCGTTCGCTGTAATAAGGAAGATAGTATTTCGATGCTCGAGCCGCTGTTTCATCAGCTGGAAGTCAGGCAGTGTCACTCAGATTGCATAAGACAGGTTTGACTAAACTAAGAAGTCAACTTAGCATTAAATGTTTATGTTCTGGGAGAGAGTTTTTAGTTTTGTGTCTGTATCAGGCTGGTTGAGTCCGCTTCCATGCTTTTGGCGGCTGAAGATTAGTTGACCCTTTCATTTGTATCTCGTACATTACGTTACGTAAAAGACCCACCGCCACTTCCACCTTATTATTTTCAAACAAATCAGAACAGACACGTTTTTCTATTGTTGAGAGATGTGTTCCAAGATGTCAAAGCATATCAGCAGACTTTAAATTGGTCACTTTTCAGAAATAATGCAGGCTATGTTTGCAGTTTATTGAAGTAATGGCTTGCTTTTTTTCCCCCCCGATGGTCAGATTCCAGAATTTGACAATCTCTATCTGGACATGAATGGGATTATCCATCAGTGTTCCCACCCAAATGACGAGGATGTTCACTTTCGCATTTCTGAGGAAAAGATCTTTGCTGACATCTTTCATTACCTGGAGGTGCTCTTCAGGATCATCAAGCCTCGCAAGGTCTTCTTCATGGCGGTGGATGGTGTGGCACCGAGGGCAAAGATGAACCAGCAGAGAGGACGGAGATTCAGGTAGAAGTCGACATGAGGGAAAGGAAGCAGGTCATTTGTCGCAGCTCTGTGACCTTGTTCCTGGCATCAGTTTCATGTTTGTGCCTTTGTGATGAAAGGGTGACCACAAGCTACAGCCATAATATTATTGTTATTATTATCATGAAATTATTATGGGGTGATTTTTTCCACTTAGTCGATATTTCGGAACACTTCTAGCCCTGTCACCCATAAATGCTTTCATGTTGAACATAGATTGTTAAATTTAGGTTGATCTTGTAGAAGCTTCTCTTGTGCTGACCAAATAAAGAAATGGAATTTTATGAACATGTTTGCACCATGATGTTTAATCTCAAGTGTCAATAGCCCCCCATTCACTTTGACTTATCTGATTAAAATGACAGCAGTGTTCACAAACATATTTACACAATGTCATGTGTAATTCTGGGGCTAAGCAGTGATGTTTGTGGTGCCACAGTCCCTGAGCTGCCTAATAAGGCAGAATGAGCCCTAAAAAGACTAAAACTGAAATTTATGTTTGCTTTGGTAAAGACTGAAGGAACCAGACGACAGGCAGGATAACAGCCCGAGACTGTGAGTTTGACCTCCTCTCTCTTTTTTTATATCGTGTGTGTGTGTGTGTGTGTGTGTGTGTGTTTATGTGTTTATGTCTGTGTGTGGGTGGATGGGTGATTGGCTGTCTAGGTCCGCCAAAGAAGCAGAGGACAAGATAAAAAAAGCTCTGGATAAGGGAGAGGTGCTGCCCACAGAGGCTCGCTTCGACTCCAACTGTATCACCCCCGGTAGGGATGCTGTCGAGCTTTACACAAATGAACATCACGCTACTTTAAATCAATGGAAGAAGGGGTGGGACAAAATATCGATGTGGCAAAATATATCGTCTTGAGTCTTGAGATCCAATTATCAGAGATGTTCCAGTACCATATTTTTCTTCCTGATACCAATTCCAATACCCAGACTTGCGTAGCAGCTCATACCGAGTACTGATCCAAAACCAGCCCATAACAGTTCCTTTAAAATGTGAGGTGTAATCAGAATTTATTCAAATACAAGGTTTTATATAAAACAATATAAAACAGTAGTGCAACAGTGACTTAGAAACTAAAATCTAATCCCTTACACATTACCTTTTACTGGTGGGTGGACTTTCAAGTGTAAAATATTGTCAAACAGAGACATTTTGCTGGAGCCAGGCTGTTACACTAAGTTAAATGAGAAATAGGTGGGGTGGTTACTGTTTAGTGGCCAATAAATCACATGGTATCGGATTGGTGCACAGACTGGCACGGTTGGCTGATACTGATTCCCGAGGCATTTTCCAGTGGTATCGGAAAAAATCTAGCGAATACTGAATCCCTGGCGCCAATATCAGTATTTTAATTAGAATAACATGGCGCCGTAAACAGCCATGTTTTTGCAGTTCACATTTAGAATCGACTTTAGGTTAATATAATAACTGAGAGTTATAATCCATGCTGTTTTTTGACCTAACGTTAAATGGCCTGTAGATATAAAATTGAAAATAAGAGGACAGTGGTGGTATTTGATCAGCAGTCTGTATCCACCATATCCTGACTTAAATACTTTATCACTCAGTCAGTATCACAAGAGGTTAATGTTTGACCGGTGCATCCTCCTTTTTATTTAGTGTCAGTGGGGGTGTGGGTGGTCCATGCCAAGTTTAATTGACCGCCTCCACACAAGCCTAAATAAACTGAACTAGACAGGCAAACACACACATAGAAAGCACCTGTCCAAAAAATTTAGGTGTGAGAGCACTCTTACACCATTCTGGTGTCATGGTGGTGCTGATCCTCTGCTTATTCTATGTGGACATCTGCTCAGACACAGATTCCATAGTGAAATTTAGGCAGTGTTGGCTCAGGCTCTTCATTTAACTTTGGTGTAATTGTGTTTTTGTTGTTGACTGCGACTGTTATTATCAGTAAATTAACATTCAGCATTTTTAACCATATCTGATGTCTCTGTTCTGAGAAGTTGGCAGCACCTCCTTTAATCACACAATCTTTCTTCAGGCACTGAATTCATGGCACGACTCCAGGAGCAGCTGAAGTATTTTGTCCACAACAAGCTCTCCACCGACAAGCTGTGGCAGAACGTCAGAGTCTACCTGTCCGGTCACGAGGTGTGTTAACAGCTGTTTTAAAAGAAAATGGACGCTGCGGTTCCAGTGGCAACTCATTGGCACTCGTGTCCGTGCCGCTGTTCACTTAATGAAAATCTGGTACAGCCAAAGTCAGTGTTGCGTGCCGATGTGTGTGTTTCTCTTCCTTACAGACTCCCGGGGAGGGGGAACACAAGATCATGGAGTTTATTCGCTCTGAGAACAGGAAGCCGGGTCACGACCCCAACACCCGACACTGCCTGTATGGCCTGGATGCTGACCTGGTAGGGTTTGTGTGCCCATGGGCTGTTAGTATTAGAATGTACATTATTGCTCAAGCCCACTTTGGATGCTCAGACTGTCTCGCTCTCTGTGTCATAGATAATGTTGGGTTTAACCAGCCATGAGCCAAACTTCTCCCTGCTCAGAGAGGAGGTCCGCTTTGGAGGAAAGAAATCCCAGAAAAGGTTCTCCTCCTTATTTCTTGAGTAGTCGTTGTTTTTTTTAATTTTTTTTTGAATTGTTATTTAAATGTCTGTTTTGTTGCTTTCTTTCCTTGAAGGATAACAGCTCCAGAGGAGACAACTTTTCACTTGCTTCACTTGTCTCTGATGAGGGAGTACATTGACTATGAGTTCTCTGAGCTCAGGGTGAGACACACACACAGTGTTGAGTGTCACTATGCAAAATCTCAGATGAGGTTGGATCTGGGGTTGTATTGAACTTTAATACACTAATTGTGCTCTATGTTCTGGTTGTCTTCATTTTTATTTTTTCAGAATCAAATTGGTTCTGAATATAACTTGGAGAGAATAATAGACGACTGGATTTTAATGGGCTTCCTAGTGGGAAACGACTTCATCCCTCACCTCCCTCATCTTCACATCAATCATGATGCTTTGCCGTTGTTGTACAAGACCTACATCAGTGTTCTGCCCAGCCTGGGGGGTGAGAAACAGACACAGCTTTTTAAATCATGCTGTTTTTAATGACAGTGTTGTTGTCACATGTAATGTAAAGATGCTACATTTCTCATGTTACGTATAGAATATTTCCAAAGTGAGCAGTTAGTATCAAGTTTTGTTTGTGTTGTTCCAGCTGGTTTGTGCATGTAAGCCATTCTAATATAGAAACATGAGGTCCTTTGAAAACTTATTTCAAATATGTAAACAACAAAACTGAATCTTGTTCTGTTACGCAGGTTATCTGAATGAGAACGGCCATCTAAACCTCAGGAACTTTGAGAAATACCTGGAGAAGCTTGCTGAGGTGAGACAACACCATAAAGCTGGAAAAAAAAAGTACTGTTACCATCAAGTGTTAATTTATTTCAGTAGCAGTTAATAATTACTGGTGACCACTTATGATATTAAGTATTTACGCAAGTAATTCTACAAATTCACGTACATTTATACATTAGTACGTGTCATTAGCCTTTCATTGGGCTCTGAATGATGCTGAGTTTCATATTTACAAAGTGAAGTCAACTATAAAAAGACATTTTGTATTATAACATGTTCCAAATAAGTGTTTGTTGTGTAGTTAATACTGAAACATGTCTTTGCAAATGTAGTTCAATCTGCTGAGAAGTTTGTCAAGTTTGTCATGAAGTTAATGTGAAACTGAATGAAACAAAGTTGTTTTATGATTGTATATATTTAAGAAACCTCCTTTAATAACTGTTCTAATCATTGACACTGTTCCCTCCTTTCTCCACAACTTTCCTCCTTTCCTCTAGTTTGACCGGGAACATTTCAGTGAGGTGTTTGTGGACTTGAAGTGGTTTGAGAGTAAAGTGGGCAACAAGTACCTGAACGAGGCGGCTGGATTGGCAGCAGAAAAGGAAGCTGCCAGCAAAGACACTAACAAGAAACAGGTCCGCTGTTATGTCAAGTGGTGCAGAAACAGAAATGAAACCCCATTTCATTCATTAACTCACAGTTTAAATTGTGTATCCCTGTTAATAATATCTCATGTATTTTGTTGTGTGTGTGCTTGTAGGATTCTGCTCTCTGTCTGGCAGCTCTGACTTCGTCAGAAAAAGTGACAGGAGAAGGAAAAGGGTTGGCAGGAGACGATGAGGAAGAGGAGGATGATATATTTGAAACTGAGTTCAGACAGTACAAGCGGACCTACTATATGACCAAGATTGGTGTGGATGTGGTCTCTGAGTAAGTGCTGAGAAAAACAAAAACACTTTTTAAAGGCAAAGTAAGTGGTAGTTATACTGAAGGCTTGAGGCCCATTCATACTTTCTGCGTCTGCATTTCTGTTGGTGTCTGCTCTGGCATGTGTGATGTAAAAATCCTAATCTGCCCATGGCCATGAGGGTCCGCATGGAGCCGTCTGCGTGCAGCCCAAAATTTGAAACCTTGTGGACTGTCTGCTCAGAAAGAGCCCCGTGTGTAATCGGTTGCTTCACACTTCAGTCCGGTCGTTACAGCAGCAACAGCTGCCTTTTTCAAGTCTTTTCCTAACCAGATTTGTTCAGTGTGACGCCTGTCAGTCTTTGTTGTCAACAGTCCTTTTTAGGTGAGCCTTGTACTCTGCTGCAGGCTCTCAAAGCAACTCTTTCACATGTGTGAACAGAGCAATATTTTGTCTTGACTTGTTTTAGTGTAGAAAACACTGATTCACACAGTGTGATTTCAAGATGAAAAATTTCTCATGTCATTAAAAAATATATATAATTCCTTCCATTCATGTAAGAATGTTCTCTTCTTCATGTTTGCAGAACCTTTATTTTTTTTTCTTCTGTTCTCTGCCGTGTTGACACGGATTTAGTTGTAGCTGCAACATTAGTAGTCCTGCTAAAAAGATGAAAGAAAAGAAGTGTAGCGTAGTAGTAGTTTGAATGAATGAAACCGCGTTCAAGTCCACACAACTGGACGCGTCTGCGGACGCGCAGTGTGGGAAGGGCCTTAACAGATTATCATCACCTTGAGTTTACCTGCATGAGTGTTCAAAAGTTACACACACCAAAAGTTTTGCATTACATCTTTAAGGGTCTTTTTCCAACATCAGTGCACTGAACAGGAAACACTCCACTTATTAGTAATTAAATGAGGAAGCACTCTCTGCTGGACAAACCACATACTTGCACCTTGTTAAATCACTGGTCCTAGCATTATTTCCAAACAGTTTGAATGTTGATGCCTACAACATAAACTCTGATACTGATACCTGCGATGGACCAATATCTGCCCATGACATCACTAAACCGACATATCGGCCAGGCCCTAGTCTTTTTGACAAAATTAGTAGATTTAAGTTTTTACCTTTGGTAAAATTATTCTATAAATTTGCTTATCTAGAGCAATATAGAAAAAGAATATTGAAGAAATTAATGAACCTATAAGGTTAAACACATGTGTGAAAATCCCCAGTAGTGATTAAGTACCAATAAAAAAATATTTTGATGCCCATTCACTGGTTTGTAATTTTTCAGTGATCCTAAATATTTTTTCTTCTCTCATTTTTCAGTGAGTTTCTGGCCAAGCAGGCCAAGTGCTATGTAGAAGGTATTCAGTGGATCCTTCACTACTATTACCATGGAGTTCAGTCCTGGAGCTGGTGAGAGCTTCTTCCTCATACTTCACTCTGTCTTTCTTTTCATTACAATGACCAGGGGAGGTCAGACCAATTATTAAATTGGGAGCTTTGCAGAAACATTTGTTTTTTGGAATAAAATATGATTGAAGTACTTAGTAATGGAAAGTAATTTAAAAAATATTGATTTTTTTTTTTTTTTTTAGTTGAGGACAATAATAAGAAGTAAACTCTTTTCCCCTGTAACAGTTTGCTTCTATCTGCTCTGTTCAGTTTGTTCTGCTTTAATAAAATTGTATCAGTCTTTGAATAATAAGTGTATGTCTCTCCAGGTACTACCCCTACCACTACGCTCCCTACCTGTCCGATATCAGGAATATATCAGGATTAAAGTTGACCTTTGACCTTGAGAAACCCTTCATGCCCTTCCAGCAGCTGTTGGCAGTTCTGCCAGCTGCCAGCATGGAGCTGCTGCCTGATGCTTACAGGGTAATACACTCTTGTCCAAACGCACACACTCACACACATGTCTGGGTTTCACTTGGTACACGTGAAACAATATGTAGTGAAGTAGCAAAACAGCAAATTACAGATGTTTGGTTTTATGCAATATTCAAACATGAAATAATAAAAACAACATATTGTTTTTGATGTTTCAGCACCTGATGACCAGTGAAAATTCACCCATCATTGAGTACTACCCTCTCGACTTTAAAACTGACCTCAACGGCAAGCAGCAGGAATGGGAGGCCGTGGTTCTCATTCCCTTCATAGATGAGGTACATACACACTGGAAGCAAAAAATAATGTGACAGCTGTATGAAGAAGGCATACTCATCAACAGTATAACTATGTATTTGTGGTTTGTGTATTAATTGAACAGAGGTGCTTACTAGCAGCCATGGAGCCCTGTAATCACAAGCTGACTAAAGAGGAGAAGGCCAGGAACCGTCACTCAGAGTGTGCCATCTACTCATATGACCCCGACACAGATTTCACGTATACCTCCACCCTGCCTCAGCTGTTCCCTGACATTGTCCACTGCCATGTCAGGTAACTGCTACACACACACGCACACACACATACACACACACATATCCATACTCTCCTCCACATAGATACTGATACTGTTACTGAACTTATCTGACTGAATAACATTTGACTTGTCCATATTGTCCTTTCCTACACGTGTCTTTGTCTTAAAATGAACCTTTATCCCACTTTGTGGAAAATACAAACAGTATCTATCACTAATCAGCCTGTTAATACCAAAATATGATCTTTAGTCCATATTGCCCATCCCTACTTGATATTTCAGTAATAATCAAGTGCATTTAAGCAGATTATTTTGAAATAGAATGACTTATTTGCGTGTTTTCACCCTTACCTGGAATTAAATTGTTAAATATTTAACTAAACAGAAAGACATTTCATTGTATGGTTATTATTTTTAAACAAAGTTACATTTTATTTGAAAAGCTGTTGCTCCATTCATTCAATATGTTCACATGACATTAGAGAAAATCGATTTATACTGTTAGTCAGACTAAAACTAGACTTTTAAAATGGATGTTAACATGTTAGTCCGACTGAAATCGTACTAGATTGAATTTTTCAAAGTCGAGCTAACACACCCAGATAATGCGATTGGGAGTCAAATTACTTCTGCCCGTATATGCCTCAACCAGACTTGGGCTGGCCTGAGCAATCTGTCAGTCGTCCCTGTGGCGTTCTTTGTCCCAGAACTCAAACAGCATAAATTTGTAGAAGAAAGCCAGTACGAAAACAACAGTCACGTGAACACAAGAAAACCTGCATCGAATTTGTACCAAAAGTGAAGTGTAAATAGGAAGTATGCAGCGCTGTAAAGTTGTCCATGTTTTCACCGTTTGACATGGATTTCATGAGCCACTTGCTAACTTGTTTGTTGCTTGCGTGGCTAACCAGAGGAAGGTCCAATAGCAACCAGCTGATGGGCCATATCGCTGCCTACTGTAGCGGAGTTGGACAATAAATCAATTCTCCCTCAGCTCATGTATGCTGGGACAAGGACAGTAGTCCAATTGTTGCAGCTTTCCTGGTGCTTAAAGCAAGCGCACCTCTTCAATGATGACCTGTTACCTGCTCAGCAGTTGTCAATGAAATGATCATCTGGGGGGCGGGGTTTGTTTTACTACTACCATAAAATGTTTGTCTTGAAGGAACTCTGAAAGTTGTGTGTTGAAGTCAGTAAAAGACTAAGCAAACAGAAATCCAATCTGTCTCCATTCAGCAAAAAAGATGTCTGCAAAACCAATTGAATGGCCTAATCAAGCTTTAACCGTAGCTCAACTGTGCACGTAAACATACTCATTGTTTCCTCTTACATTACAAGATCAAGTAATAGCTTTGTTTGTCCACGCTTTCACAAACAAACACAGCCAAGGAAACCAATTTAGCCACTGTACCCACTTAGCTCACAGAGCCAGATGTTCACTGCAGGTTGGTTGTATCGTGTGTCTTTGTTCCAGGAAAGCACACATCCCCATGGATGCCTGGCAAGTACCGTTGGACCACACCAGCAGACCCATCGACCGCTCAGCTCTGTACTTCTGTGGCTTCCCCACACTGCAACACATCAGGCACAAGGTAGATATCTGTCTGCGTGTGTCTGTAGTATACTGGTGTCTGATGGCTGGGTCACGTTTAAATGGTCTAAGCCCTAACACAGGATCTGATGCTTTTACCCCAACTATACACTAAGGTCCTCACCGAAGAAAGGTCATCCCCAAACTTTTGTCCAAATCTCCTGAAGTTCCTCACTAATAGCTTTATGTAAACTACCTGGAAGTAGAATAAGTAAAAACGATAACAAGGATAGAAACTCGAATGAAAACTACAGCTTTTTACGTTTTCTGTCTTTGTCTTTGTCTCTCTGTCTTGTCCACGGGGTTCCTCACTTTTAGTTTTACAAGAAAAAGTGTGGGGTCCTCGTGTTCCAGCAGGCAAGCAGAGGAGAGAACATGATACTGGATATCATCCCGAACCAGGATGGAGAGGCGGTAAGCTTACGTTTGTTTTTATTGATCTCACTTGATAAAAACACTGAGAATATTTAGTGCGGTATTAAAGTCCTCTCAAAGAGTTGCACTACTTATATATCTTAAAAAACATCTTCAGTCGGATTAACAGGAAATAAGCCTTTGGTTCATTTCTTTGATTAATAATATCAATAATATCAGTTTTGGCAAAGGCACCGTACTAATTCTTACTTGGTGTCTCCATCTGACACTGCAGTGACACAAATGTCCTCTAGATCGGGCTCAAGAAAAGTGACATGATCTGAAAAATAAAGTAGTTTTAGTAGTTCTAATATCTCAGTTGTGACAGAAATAATGGATTGTAACAGCTAAACAAACTTTCAATAGTTAACAGTAACAGAGTTTTACAGCTTCTGCAAATTTTCACAACATGACAATCATACAAAACAATGAGAATAAACTTCAGTTTCTTCTTGTCTACACTCTGTTCCATGCTGTAAATATTAAATGTCCACTCAGATGTTCTGTCGCTCTCTTTCCTGTCTTGTTTTTTTCCCCCTCTCTGCCTCTTTCTGCCTCTTTAGATATGTGATGATGTTGCTGCACAAGTACTGGGAAAGTCCGTGTTTGTCAACTGGCCACATCTAGAGGAAGCTCGCATCATTGCAGTCTCAGATGGAGACGTCAAGTAAGAATTATGCTGAGCCTCTGTCACATTGATGCAGGCCTGACTGTCCTTTGAAGTCTGTTCCTGTCCTGTTTGGTGGCTGAACCAGAACAGACAGTGATGGAAGTGCTGAGAACAGACTGGCGGCTCCTGAGGCAGGTTGAGCTCTGCTGGGCCTTTTTGATTATTGTGCTAATGTTGGTAGCCCACTTAAAGTCCTGGGTGATAGTGGATCCCAGAGACCTGAAGGTTTCCACTGCAGGCACAGTGCTGTTGTGTATGATTGGGGGGGTGGGGGTGGGGGTTGTATGCAGACTGCATCATCCACTGACCTGTTTGCCCTGTAGGCAGACTGCAGGGTAGAGCTGGGCAATCGTCTCTATTTTCATATCATCCAATTGTGAATTCCAATGACAATAACA
This sequence comes from Naso brachycentron, assembly GCA_029874485.1. Taxonomy (NCBI): domain Eukaryota; kingdom Metazoa; phylum Chordata; class Actinopteri; order Acanthuriformes; family Acanthuridae; genus Naso; species Naso brachycentron. Next base: position 2,905,220 of record JAQFJA010000004.1, read on the forward strand.
ATAACAAAAGTTTTGGTCAAAACGGTTAGAGAAACATTCAGTAAACATTAAAGTCGCTCTGTAACGTTAGTGGGTGAGTTGAGCCTGTCGTAGTTATTTGGCTCATGCTCAGCACTGTCACACAAGCTTACTTTCTGTGTGATCTCTCCCCCCTCTCTCCCACACACACACACACACACACACACACACACACACACACACGCTGAAGTAACAGCCACAAATATTTTTCTAGAAAACCTGCGACAGTATCCTACACATTTATTTCACAAAGTACCGACACATTACCGGAGTGACGACATAACGTTATTAGCTCACTAATCTAGTTAACATTACTTTGGGTGTTTATGTTTAGAGCGCTGTAACATTAGGTCCCTCCCCTTACACGATAAAATAAGATCATCCTTTATTAGACATATACATGGCTCTTTTTAGTTATTTATTTATTTATCTATTTATTCTTTATTTACTCATGAATTTAGGCATATTTTTAAATGTATTTATTACCTTTCATTCCGGGCAGTTTTATTTTTTGCACTTTGATTGGCATAATTGTTTTGTCCTATCTTGAACTTTTTTTAATTTTTAATTTTTATTGTATTTTATTTTTATTTTTTATTTTTTTTCTCTCCCAGGCCATATCATGCTTCCTCTGGTACACACGTTATGTCATATGTGGTATGGATGTATGTGTAGGTCAGCGGTGGACTGTAGAAACTGAATTGCCCTTCGGGGATTAATAAAGTTTTCTGTAATCTGTAATTAGTCCGACAACGGAGAAATTGCACCAAACAGCAGCAATAAAGTGGATGGCAGAAATGAAGCCGTGCACTAGTGAGGAAAGCTTAACAATCAATAAGTAAACACAGAGTGAGCAGCAGCAACACTTCGCGCTGTCTCTGGTCTCTCTGTGGCCTCTGACACAGAACACGCAGAGTTTTCTGGATGGGTGGGGGAGTGAGCTGTATGCTGTGAGAGAGCATTAGAGGAGAGCGAGAGAAGCAATCTTCAACTAGAGTTTATCGTAATTATCGCAAAATGACAAATTCTCATTGTGGGAAGTTTTTTTCGCGGTATATCACAAACGATATGATATCGCCCATTCCTGCATCACAGCACGCACATCTGTATGGTTAACCATCAGCGTGGCCGACGGGAACCATGACTTAGTGCCAAGGAAAAACGCCAAATCTCCTGTTTGGGAATATTATGGGTTTTACCCAGATGCTAAAGCTGAGCCTAAAGACACTACACAGCCTATCTGCAAGCTAGGTAAAAGATGTGTGCCAGTGAAGAACAGGCGATATTTCTGGTCATTTAATCACTGTCTGTGTGTGGTGTTTCTCCAGCAGGGGACAAAGCTGTATGCCGCTTAATTTGCTTCCTTCATGCAATAAAGTTAGAATTGCATAAACATTTATAAAAGTGTGTGAACTTAAAAACATATATTTAATAGCAATGTCTCCTTTATTCGAACAATGTCTCCTTTTTAAAAGTCCTTTTTAAAAGTGTCTGTGCTTGGTGCGATGCAGCGTCATGTCCATTTAACATTGTTTTAGCCTATCTTATCTTTAATATCAATCCAAATTATATCCATAACATTATTACGTCACTTATGGCGCACAGAGCAAAGTGTTTGGTGAACAAGCAAGCACATGAAGAACAGAGGAGATTGTTGAAAAAGAGACGGCAGCGTGGTTTGTAATTAAGGAGTTAATATTCACTCATCAGTTGTTCAGAGTAACACAGCTCTGTGTGCGGACATGTTGCTCCACCAGAAACATTTACAAGTGCACAGTAGGGTGCAGATTCTAGGGATTATTTCTTAAACGTCTTGTGACAATAAATTAGTTAAAAATCGCCTTAAATATCACTCTAGGAAAAACCAATCACTATCATCCCTTCAATCACTAATATGTGATCTGAGTGCTGGTGGGAAGTCAATGTGGTGGCGCAATGGGGGTTGCAGGGGTTGTTGGTGGTTGTTTGATGTCAGAGTCCAGGCGAGGGAGAGGTGTGAATGTGAGCTGATCAAACCTGTGGTAGAACACATTCAAGTCGTCAGTCAGTTGGTGGTTTTCTACAGTGTGGGGGGATGGTTCCCTGTAGTTGATGAAGCCCTGCAGGCCTCTCTGATGTGTTCCTTGTGTTGTTGTACGAGTCTGTCCCAACTTCTGTAGGCCTCCTCAGTCTTCCATAGTCCAAGTTTAAAGGTAGGCCAGGGTTTGTTGTTAATTGAAAATTGAAATGTGATTCAATGGAAAGCATTTTATCAGTCAGTGAAAAGACTCTTGATGGAAAAAGAGACACAGCAAAGCTAAAGTCGGACTATGTTTCTGTGTTGGCTGCACACTGACCCTAAGCAGAAACTACGCAAGTGGCCGTTGTGAGTATTTATACCTGTGCGTTGGCATGTCTGCATTGTTAAACGTCACAGTGTTGTTTTCCCTGATGTGGTCTTTGTTGCCGTAAACAATGACAAGTGCAGCTGAGCGGATCGAGAGTTTGAGCTGATAAACGTGGAATATGAGATACTTTTACATCAGGAATCGCAACGCAGAGGGGAGAAACCGCGTCAGATCTGTACGACCACTGAACCGTGGAGAGATGGTGAAATGAGGAAATGCAGGTCTACCAAGCAGACCAATCACAGTTGTTGCAGCATTAAGTGTTCAAGCATAAATCAGCTTTAAGTCTGTGGATGCTGCAAAAGATCATGTTTATTGTTACCACTGGGGGCCGCCAAATTCTATGCTAAGTGGCCTTAAAATATCTGTCACTTCTGGCCCATAATCAGCAAGCAATGACAGAGCCATTACAAATGAAATCTTTCGTTCTGTTTTGCAGGTTTTGTCTAGAGGAACCACCTGGTGTCCAGAAAATGTATGACAGGCCCTCCACTCCTCCTCCCACTAAAGTCACGTACCTGTCTGACAAGGAGCAGAAGGAATGGGTGAAGGATGCCCAGGGACTCACTGAACAGTAAGGCACCAAGAACAACATGATGTATGAGTGAATAAGATGAAATATCCTCAACTGATCAAAGGGAAGATGTAGGTGTTCAGCAGTGGCATGAGGTCAAAATAAGTACATGTAAATAAAAAAAACTTTCAAAAAAATTCAAGTTGAATAAAATAAATAGAATACAATAGAAACTATACATGAACAGTAAGATACAAAATGCAAAAACAGAGACAACAGCAGTACACATGCTGAACCCACAACTTTGATTGCACTTGAACTAATAATAAAATACTATCTCAAGTAAAGTAATACTTATTTTCATTGTAATATAGATAATGTGTTCAGAATCTTAAAACTAGTGCCTCAGGTGGACCAGTCCTAAGTGCTGGTGTTCGTGATTCTTTTCAAGTAATTTTTTTCTCTTGCAGTTTCATGAAGAGGAAAGGCATCGTGGTGAATGAGACAACTGTGCTTCTGTACGGCCAGTTGCTGACAGGAAGGAAATACGTCCCCAAAGCCAAGGGGGTGGTGGAACTCGAGAAGCAGTGGGCCAAGCAGGTCCTCCCATTTGCCTACCAGACGGTGGTTAAGGTACATGCAAACACAT
>JAQFJA010000004.1:2908887-2922524 GCA_029874485.1 Naso brachycentron
GTAAATTTTGGATTTGGCAGATAAATAAATTGAGGTCACTCGCCAGCAGGCAGGTTTAAAAAAAAATAAATTAAAAAACAAACAAAAAAAAAGGAATCACAGTGATTCCAATTGATTGTGTATTGTTTTGTTTTTTTTCATGCGTTAGACTGTCTTAGACTAATCTGACCGCCACTGAACGCCGTACCTATCATGACGTCAGCGAGGGCCGTCAGCTTTCCATAACTCTGATCAAATCAAAGCAGCTCTCTGCTACTTGGTGCTTCCTACACGATGGCTGTCACTAGAAACTTTTCCATTAACGTTACTTAACAGATGTGGCGACACATACCTGGCGCTTTGTCTGTACCTGTGTCAACGCCCCCTGCTGTGACAGCTTTGACAATAATGGCTGAACAAATGGTAACCAAAATGAAAAGTATGTTTTGCGCTGTGCTGCTTTCGGGAAGAAGGAGAGGCCTCTGTCTGATTTCATGTGACTAAGAGAGCAAGTGTTTAACTTAAATAGTAACTTAATTAACAAATGTCAGAACAAAGTTCTTTCGCTCAGTCTGCAATTTGCTTTTGATGAGCTTACACGCCAGATCTTCTTTTTACACTGTGCACATAACATAGGTCTATGCTGGCATAACAATATGGTGTCAATAACATTAGATGTAATGAAATAATTTACAACAATGCACACATTATACACACAAAAAAAGCACTTTTTTATGCTCAAAATTACATTATTTCTGTACTACAGTGTTGCTTCCTGACCATAATAAAACCCCTAATTCTGTGATCTGTTAAATCAATCAATCAATCTGACTTTGTTTGTATAGCACTTGTCATACAAACAAAAAAGTAACACGGAGTGCATCACACAGTAAAACAATAACACACACTCACACACACGCTATAAACATTAGGTAATGTAATAATGTTCTTGGCTGGTAAAAAATATTTTTGGCCAGTAAATTTTCTCAGGTTATCTGCACCCTTCACCAAAACCAAACAGAGTATCATCCAGTAGGAGAGAACGATTCTGACAAGTAAAATCTCTTGTTTTGAGCCACATGGAAAAGGGAAACTCTGCGGATCTGATTCTCTGTACATTGTGCAGAGTTCATATGTGACAATGGCGATGGAAACCTGTGACCAGTTAAGCTCCATGAATGCTATATTTACAACAAAATGCACTTTGGAAAAGGTTGGAATCATTGGTACGGTCCTGTGGTTCCATGAGGTTTATTCACTGTCATACAAACATACATTCTCTTACTTTCTCTATGAAAAATTCAGATTGTTAGTGGCACCACTACCTGACTGTAGATTTTATGCTAAGATATGTTTGTTTTTTTCCAGCAGGATCTTCAGGCTGCAGACAAAACTACCTGAATTCAGGAGTGCAGACCAGCTAAACTTTTAAATAAACTTTACAAATGCCGACAATATGTGTCTGTAAATGAGCAGCTTTGTGCAAATTTGTAAACATACTGCGGACCAAGAACATGTCTATTCACACAAACAGTAGAATGAATGATTTTATTTGAAACTTGACATTAGTAAAAACAATATTGTGACATCACTAATGCAGATTTCACATGGATTTTATATTAACTGATGATCTTTGCACTATTTCACCCACGTCTCTCTCTCACTCACTCCCCCACATACCCCCTCATCTTCTCAGGACATCAAGGCCTTTTACTCGTCCCTGACCTGCATTAAGACCTTAGATGAGCTCTTTCCTCCAACAACCACTGTCTTCATGGTGGGGAATCCTTACTACGGTGCCATGGGCGAGGTAAATGTGACCAGTTCTCAGCCTTATCAGATGAGCAGTTCATTGTAGAAATAATAGACTTTTAAAAAAACTGCTGTGCAGTTGTCAAATGAAGTAGAAGTTAAGTATAAAAATCTCATTTGTTGTTAGTTATTGTTTGCAACACTTTGCTGTATTGTAAATAGAAGTTTTAATGAAAATCAGTTGTCATTTTGGTTTGTCCTCTTGTCATTTAATAAATCATTGTTATGATGCTGATTTACTTTTCTATTGCAACCCTAGTTTGACATCAGGGAGTAAGAGAAGTTTCTTTCTTTCTTCCAAGTCATCCCAAAATAAAATAGTAGTGAAATTAATGTGATTTAGTAATAATCAGTAGTAACTGATGGCTATGATGAAAAATATTCTCTCTATCGATCAACTTCTGATAGCTGAGTTGCATCTGTAAACAAGAAACTTAAAAGTACTCTACGATGGCGTGACTGCAGCGTGTCATTTTAAAAGCTCCACTTGTTATTATGCTTTTTATCCAGCAAGGTTATGATCACGATTATGTTCTTTGATCACTGAGTCTCATTTTAAATATTGGCATATTGAAAAGTTTCTTCCTCAGTCACTCTGACTTTCTGGTGTAACAGGTGCAGGATTCAAGTGATGTCATCAAAGATGGTCGGGTACGAGTGGTCTTCAACGTGCCGCACGAACCACAGCTGGATACCTTAATCCAGAATCAGCATGTAAGCACATGCACACACACACACACACACACACACACACACAGTTGAGTTATTATGTTGCTTGTGAGGATGTATTTCATGCCTCCATCATTGCTCCCTCATACATGTGCTTTCTGCCTGCGTGTTTGTATTTGTAGAAGTACTCTGTGAAGTACAGCCCCGGATACATTCTGGCTTCTCGCCTCGGCATCACCAGCTACCTTGTGTCGCGCTTCGCAGGAAGCATCTTCATTGGCAGAGGCTCTAAGAAGAAGTGAGTGCTCAGTCACCTTCCTGACTCATTAAAGCTGAAATACACAGGATTATATACTTGTTGCTTTTCTGATGTTCTTATTTTCAAATGTGTAAAATGTTAAGAATTTGCTCTCCAATGGATGGTGTAAAAGTGTTGCAGACAGATTTGATCGGACCATAGAGTGCTGCAGGGATCACACATTTTTGTTGGTCAACCTAAAAGTTAACATGCCTTTGGTTCCCTCGACAGAAAGCCAATGGGATGTTTTCAGTGACTTTGGATTACAGCAGACAATAAGCTCTGAGATAAACAAAAGTTCAGGATACTTTCACATTTTATTCCGCATGATAATCTTCACAATTGAACACCACTATTATGATTTTTTAAATGTTAAATTGCCTAGAAGTAAGTCAACAAGAGAGTTTAAACTAGAGGACAGGGAGACAGTGATGCTCTAAATCTTAAACTTCCTTTTTTTAAGACAAATGAAAGCTTAAAAATCACAGTTGGGGTATTTGCTGAACATCTCTTAAGCTTATATCAGGCATCGAACCAAAAGACCTATTCAGAAAACTCATCGACTTCAAGATGAGATGGAAACAGGAAGTTCAGCAATGCTTGGTTGGTTTTTTGAACTCATCACTGCAGCACCTACTAGCTTTATGTGTAAAAACACTGGGCCCGTCTCAAGAACGTTGCATGTGTGCCACGGTTTTGTTCCATCCTCAACACGACTTTATGTTCCGCTGGGAGCGTTTCAGAAGGGGAGTGTTGTGTCTTTGTTTTGATTCTATGTCGATTATGCTTCTAGCAAGGCTGAATAGGCAACTTGGTAATACTGTGTCTCTTTTGTCCATTTTAATTGTGTTTATGCTGAAGCTTACCGTCCTGAAGGAGCATGACACAATTTGTGGCCGTGGTTTAGTATCTTGATCTTTACAGACAAACTCTCATGAGTTTAGTCATAAGTCAGAAGCATTAGAAGGCTTAAATTGCAGTGTAGGACAGCATGATATACCTAGTTCAGTATGAAGCTCTTGTTGTGGTGGTCAAATATCCTCTGACCTGCTCCTGCCTTCTGGTCTGCTACCACAGGTTGTGGCATTGATGTAATAAAGTGAAACACGATCTGCACAGAGTGTTCCATTTGGAAAACTGACCTGATTATATGTCATTCCGATGTGTCCGACTTCCTGTATGACTTGATCTGCTCTGTCCAAGTTTACGCATCATCGCTCAAAAATAGACATGAAACATATTTTTCTTCAAGCCAGCCGGAGATCCTCTTCTGGGACATTCTGAGATGTGCCGTGGCACAGCCGGTGGGATCACGAGTATTGATTAGAATGGCCGTGATTTACTCGTGTGCTTGCGGCGCAGGCAGAATGCAACATACAAGCACCCGATATAATCTAGCTGTCATTCTTCCAGACAGACCTTGAGTGGTTGAAGGGTTAAATATTGAAAAACTCTCTGGTTAATTTGCCTTTTTTTTTTGGATTAACTCTTTAAAATTTTGCACCAATATTTTCATCTTCTTTGTGTGCAGTCCCTGTGGGGAGCAAAGAGTTAATGTTGGTCTGAACCTGAAATTCAACAAGAAGAACGAGGAGGTTCCTGGATACACCAAGAGAACTGAAAAGGAGTGGCTCTACTCTGTTGCTGTGGAGGAATTACTAGCGGAATACCTGGACAGGTAAAATAATAATTTAAAAAAAACAAACAAACATTAAAACTGCACCTTCTCCAGTCATTTACCATCTGGCTTTTTATTTTTGTTTTTGTTTTGTTTTTCTAGATTCTCTGAGGTCTTCAACACAGTGTCCAGAAACAGTCATGATGATGTTTTCTATGAAGATGACATCTGGCCTGGATTGGACCAGAATGGGTAAAACACACACACATAAATACAATGTTAAGCGTAATACCTTGTTATTGTGGTACTTGAGTTTTTCATGGTCAATTTATTGATGAGGCCTGATATTGATGGACACCACAGGGCGGAGAAGGTTGCTGAAATCACTTCTTGGTTGAAAAGTCACCCGGTGAGCTCTGTCAGTAGGACGTCATGTGACCTGCAGGTGCTGGACTCTGCCATCGTGGAGAAGATCGAGGAGGCGGTGGAGAAAACTAAGGTGCCTCTGACACACACAAGCTGAAGAATTCTTCCCCCAGTTATCAATATGAGAAGTTCTCCATGTGTGTACTTAGTAGGGGTGTGCTATATGACGATATTAGACCATGAACGATAAGAATGTGTCCACAATCCGCTGTTACATAGAGATTGTTTGCATTGTGCGTCGGTGCACATCCCGTCTGTTGCAGTTCAAGGCTCAGACACACGAAGTTTTTTCTTCTTAAACCAGATCACACTATTTGCTGCTCCGTTCCGTTCCATACCTCCCATAAATACACCCAGATAAACCAGAAACAGGAAACATGTAGACCTTCTTTCCTCCCCTTTCACGACGTGGTCTTGTAAAACAAAAGGAAAGCGTCATGAACAAGCCGGAGTTTAGTTGGCTTATATGAGCCAGAGAGGGCTCAGCTGATACAACCATTTTTGCTGCACTATATCAGTTGTGGCCAGCTCTGTTTTGGCTGTCATGTCTGATTTAACAGCGAGACATCAAGACATTTGTGCCTTCAGGATGTCAGTGACGTCGGGAAAATGTCAATACTTCTCAGCATCACGCCAATTTGCCTGAAGAGTTCAATGATTTTTATTTTATTTGTTTACTTAGTTTACAAAACATTTTTTACTCTGCATGTAATTCTAAGAATTTAATAATTCATAAATCAAAACAAAAACATTTTACGGAACCAGGAACCAAATATAAGCTGACCATGTGTTTGTAAGCAAAACCGTGGCTCTGAATTTGCTGTAACTTGAAAAATAGTCTTAACCAATATGAAAGACTAAAGAATCATGATAAAACCCGAGATCATGATTCTGCCATGAAAAAAAACTGGGACATGATATTTTTGCCATGTCGCTCAGCCCTAGTACTCATTGTCCTTCAGCTCACACGTCTCTCTTTACACTCTGTCTCTGTCTCCCCCTCTTCCTACTCTCAGGTGAAGAAGAGCACCAGGAAAGTTCGTGTGACAGTCAAGCCTCATCTTCTCTTCAGGGTGAGTACATTTCCCACTGTTTCAGTACTGTCGGTTAAAGCAAATGTTGATTGTTTAATTTCCTGGTAACATGCTGTGAAATTTCACGTTAGTCTTCTTTTGTTGCACATTTGAACTTGATTTGTGCTTAAGTTGACTTCTTGCACTTCTTGACACTTTAAACTGATTTTTTCACACTGCTTTCAGATCTTTAAAGTAGGCTGCATAAAATCATTCATTTGAAAAGATAATAGACAGAAAATAACTGTTAGTTGAGCCCCATATACATTAACAAACTGTGTTTTCCTGTAGCCCTTGGAGCAACAGCAAGGTGTGGTTCCAGACCCCGATTCAGAGTATCGCCTGTTTGACAGAGTCGTCAACATCAGGGAGAGCTTCACCGTCCCACTGGGACTCAAAGGAACAGTCATCGGCATTAAAGGAGGTGACGACAAATTGTTTTGTTTCTTTTATCCTGGTTTCTTAATACATACAGCCTCAGCAGTTTTAAGGGACTTATTTAATTGCATGTGCAAGTTACAAAGGAGGAAATATGTACACATACAGTATAACATAGAATTCTCACAGTCAAATTGTGTCTGTTTTTGTGCCTTTTAGCGGAACGGGAGGCAGAGGTTCTCTACGAAGTGCTTTTTGATGAAGAATTTGCTGGAGGTCTCAACATAAGGTAATGACACTGCCTGAGTGTTCAAGGCAAACATGGTTAAAAATCGACAGCTGCTCAGAGATGCACACATTATTCTTCACACTAGAATGTAGGAATGTAACGATTCATTATGAGACGGTGAAAAATCGTTGAAAATACATGACGACTCAAGTCAGCTTAGTTGTTAAATGAATCGCAATGCACATTTTTAACGGCAGGGAGCGCTGACGCCACATACCATGACTTTGCTTGACAGTAGCGTAGCAGCAAATGAAAGGCAGCTCAGCTACTGCCACTACTGTTGCTCTGACTGCGGCCCATGTCACCTAACGGAGAAAACTGTCTCCCGTTACCACGGACACACATACCCGTGCCGGATATTACAGGATCTTCATCTCTGTAGCACATATTCGCAACTCAACAAAGTTAACCAGCAGGCTAAAGTCATAGTGAGGAAGTTAGGGTGTGAACAAATGCACTAATGTTTTTGCCTGGAGGACAAAAACAGCGCTGCCACAATTACATGGAATGCTTTGTGTCGCCTAACAGAGCAGGTTTAATAAGAAAACAAGTATAGTTAGTGCACTGAGCAGCAGAAAACTCAAGTTTCACTTTCTCTCACATGTCAAAACAAGCAACTCCTGTTGCACGGCATATCTGAGGGGACACACTAATTCATTGTGCTTTCTGGTAGGGGCCTTTTAAATGATGATACGATGTTTAAGGCTCAGTCGACAATGACTGTAGCCTGAGACAGCAGGGGGCAGAGTGAATGTCTGAAAATGTATTCTGCTAAAATTCCTTATAAAAACATTTTATTACAAAATAGAAACACGGGAAAAGCCTTAGGTCATTTTTAAGACAAAAGGTATTTTTATTTTCTCATTTACAAAGAAAAGGAAATGTGTATTGTTTTTCAATTTGTAAATCTTATAACTCCCCACATCAGAAAAATTATAGGATTATTTTATTTGATAAAGAAAAGTTAAAGTTACAGTATTTTGTATTTTTTGTCTGCCATATAATAAAAGAAAACTTTTTTGTTTATGATTCGTCTTTAATCTCAGTTTGTTTGATTTGAATTTGTAATCATGAAACCGAAATTGTGAATTGTATCGCATCATAAGTTGAGTGAACTGTTACATCCCTACCAGAGTGAATGACATGCGACCTCTGTCCATTGGCCCTTGTCCTCAGGTGTACGTCACTTCGGTGTTACCGCCTCCCCCCCTACGCTCTCATTAACCTTTCCCACGGAGTCCGAATGGATCACACCTCCCACAAACTCACAGCCATCGTCAAACCTCAGCCCGCTGCAGCCTCGAACTTCAACTCACAGCGCCAGCTGGGCGGCCTGAACCACTCTCCACGTTCACCCTTTATACCCACACAGGTAAGAGGGGAGTCACTCAGTATTTTCCTGTGTAAAATAGCTCAAAAGTAGTCAGAAATAATGTCCCTCTGATGGCTCAGTTGCCGTTTCCTTCTGCGTTTTCACTAAAACCTTTGTCTCCCTTTCTCTGTCCCTCTCCGTGTCACCTGTACATTCCTTATCTGCAGCATAACAACAAACAGGGTATGAAGGCAGGCTCACAGGGCAACAGGAACTCTCCCTCTAAAGGTCTCATCCAGAAACAGCAGGCCAAGGTAACTGCAGGATCACGTGTGTTTAAAAACCTCTCACTCCTGTATGCTGCCATACAAATAATCATGGTACATTTTTCATATTTCTTTCCCGATTCTCTCTACTTCTTCATCCAGAGTAAAGAGGACTACAGTAATGTGTGGCAGTCCCTGCAGAGCTCTGGCCCACCTCACAAGCCTCCTGCTCACTGGCACAAGAATGTAAGTCTGTGTATAAACGTGTGTGTTCATTGGGTTATATGTGCAATGCGCGAGCAGCATAAATTTGTGATATGTAATGCTGTGATCTCCATGTAGGCAGCGCTCACAAATCACCTGGGGATTTTTAGCCACATCGAACAAAACCAACAAATATTTACCTTAGAACCATCACGGTTTATTTTGTTCTTTTAGCTTAGCATTCAAATACATAAGCATACAACAGCACGGTGCAGATGAAGGTGAATAACCTTAATTAGATTTGTAGGTTTAACACACTATGTCTATCTTGCATAAATTTAACAGTTATCTTCATAAAATTATACTACTTTAAGAGTATTATACTTAAGAGCAGATATCACAGTTCAACACTAACACACTGTAGTCAAAGCAGCCACAGAAACTACTTAGTCAAAAACATTTAACTAATGTCCGAAAACTGCAAAGGATGAAGAGCCGTACCTTTTTATGTTTCCTCTCTAAACTCAATAATTCGAGATGGGGTCGATCTGATCCAATATTGGTATCAGGTCCGATATGGACATAATAGTTAGATCTGGTATCGATGACAATGTCTCCGACCCACTGAGCCCGTCTATTCACTTTGATTCTATGTGTGCGGCACACATTCCGTCATGCCACGGCACACACGACTACACGCTGCTGCAGGCCACTCAGTCTGTGCAGCAGCAGTAACAGTGAGGTGCTGAAGACACGGTGATATTTCACTTAAAGTACGACAAGAGTAAGGAGACTTAACCAGCAGGACATTGGCAGCTTTAATTTTTAAAGCAGAACGCAAAAAGCACCTAATAAAAAATATGTTGCAATGTAGCAGAGAACTTGATAGCTTCAGTTAAGAAGTTTTTGTGCTCACCTGTAACATTAGCCTGCAGCCGTTCATCTAGCATTACGTTAGCAGCTCCGTTCTTCTTCCATTACATTCACAGATGGTAGGTACATACCCCCAGTTTTGCTCCACGAAACATGTTAGCTGCCCAAAGCACGTAAGCTACTGAAAAGTTGTATTTTCTGTGACCAGCCTCCTTCAAAATAAAAGTCAACTCACATTTCGCAAGGCAAATGCTTTTAATGTGAAGCTGCAAGTGTAGGAAATTTTTGGTTTACATTAGCAGTAACTTAACACAGCGCTTTTTTTAGGTCTAGATTACATTTTTGTAGATTTCAAATTCTTTTAATTTGCTATATTATGAATGCACCTGAAGTTTTAAAGGAATTGTTATGTATTCCTCAATTTATTTGTGTTTTTCCTCAAAATGGAAAAAAAAAAGTTCTATTCTTCATATGCATTTGTTCATGTTTTACAAAGGTTTTAACCTTAGCTAGGCCATAAAACACTGAAAGTTATATCACACCCATACAGGGTTAGTAGAAATAATAATAATTAGGGCTTATAATAAATAAAAAAATATAGGTATATCGGAGTCAGTATCGGAATCGGATCGGAGCTAAAAAAAATGGACCAATGCTTCTCTATTGATAATGAAGTGATATTTGTCACCAGGTTGTCCACATTTACATATCTGGCATGAAACAACACTCTAAAAAAAGCATTGGACAAAGCTTCTAAGAAGTGCTTTTAGTAGACAGATTTTTGAATATTTCAGTTTCAGCACAGCAGAGCAGTCATTAGCTGTGTTCATAATCAATCACTCATTCACTTTTCCCTATATAGTGTTTCTGTAGTTAACTATATAGGGAATGACCGAACAAAATTACAGACACTAGACTGACCTTTTCTAAACATCGTTGCGTCAGTTGATGTGCCGGATATTCATGTGACGCAAGTGGGCGCGCCCGGCATCATGGAAACAAATTGAGCACACAGGAGTACAGCACTAATTTGGCTAATTTAGCTATCGGTGGCTAAAGCAGTTAAAATATATTTCCTCGAAATGTTTTGTTGCTCTTGGTACAGCTTTTGCCTCTAGGCACAAACAGAGGTGAAAGCAAACTCACCTCAGGCGTCTAATAAGCCATCTATGGTTAATTCGCCGACCAACTTTTGTTAGCTAACATGCTAACTAACAAAGCAAGCCCTATGGCTTTCTGGCTACTTCTTCTTCTCCTTCGGGAATACACGACTGCATTGTGGTACATGGGAGCAACTTGTAGGGTACATTGTATCTACACTTAAATTTGCTGTGCATTGTGGGTATTTTATAGTGCACTTTATAGTGAATGAAATTAACCACTGAGAATTCGAACACCACTGCAAAATTTCAAACACACTATATAGTGCACTATTTCTGTGATCAGAACGGTTTCGAACACAGCTAATTACATCTGGAGTGGCATAATGATGAAGCCTGATGTAAGTGCAGTCAGTTTCTCTTAGCAATACAGGCATCTTTTCTTGGTCCTCATGAATTCTGCTTTATGTCTTTATTGACCTAATGACGTTTTCCGTTAAGGTCATGAAGAAGTATTTAGGAAAGGACAAAGTGTGAAATTTTTTGACTGTTGGACCTAGGGACTGCAGGATGCTCTGGCAAATGAACAGAGCCAATAATTTTGACAGGAAGCTGTATGTTAGCTTAAATTAGCGAGGTAACCAACATATCAGTGACAAGTAAGAGAGATTAACTGTTAAAAAAAACTAACAAAAAACCCTTGTGTTTCCTAACCTAGGAAGGACATTCCCAACAGAGTGGGAACCAGCCCTCCAACAAAGCTGTGAGTACACACATGAACAAAGCAACCCCAGCATCCTTATTAGTTACTAAATAACGGAACCCCTCTGCTGGACAAAGTATGTAATTACACCTTTTCAGATCAGTAGTCCAAGCATTTTTTCTGTCCTTTAAAAAAAACTTTCTAAGCCTTGCTGGTGTATCTCACATTCAAAATAAGCAGATGTTTACAAACATCAATGACGTTTAATGAAACAGAATATATTATGATAATATAACATATAAAAATGAAATAATATATTCTAATACATTGCCTTTGTGCTGCTTTCATTTGAGTATGTTCCAAAAAATATTAGTAAATGATCACCAATGATTCTGTATTATTTGTTTAAGACAGCATACTGACTTTTGTCCGATAAAGGTTGTGTTTATGTGTAACTTAATGATATATTTCTAGATGTGGGTGATTGTGTGGTTAGAATCATGTTGGTTTGTGTGTATTTTACAGGCCACGGCTGGTGCGATCACGCTATTGAAGAAAAGTGAAGACGCCAACTCCTTGTTACCTTCACAGAACACAGCCAATAAGGTATAAACACACACAGACACGCACGCATGTTTTTTCTTATGTTTCAACCACTTTATGTGCAGCTTTGAGCTTAAACGGGACTGTACAATGGTCTCAGGTTAGCAGCCATTCAGATGCTTTGTGTGTGTGTGTGTGTGTGTGTGTGTGTGTGTGTGTGTAAACGTAAAGTGTCTCCCCTCTTTGACTCTCCCATCTCTCCACTTGTTTCTCTCATTTAGGCTACGACTGAGTTTGAGGACCTGATTGCCAGTCTCAAGATATCAAAGGAGAGCCATCAGATCCCTCCCCCTCCTGCCCCTCAACAAGCAGCAACTGGCCAGTCAGACGGCCCGTTGTCTCCGCAGTCCTTCGCCATGGTGAGTGCAGAGGCTAGGACTGGTTGAGATGACAGTCGTGTTCTTGTAATGCATCAGCAGATTCATGAAGAAAATCTTTGAGAAGAGTTAGAAGATTAAAGTTCATTAAAATCCCACTTACTATTTTGCTGACCCCTACTACAATTTGAATTGTGATTATTTTCTTTAAATCAGACCTTTAGCTTTTCCCATACTTTAAAAATTTTGCACATACATTTGCATTAGTTATACATCTAAGTGGCTGCAGTAGTATTTAAGCCTGTCACTTGCATACATATGATGGAGTATCTTTGTCCTAGGTCAGGTCAGGGTAGTTACGCTGGTTGTGTGTGTTGTCTGATGTGTAGAAGGGAACGCTGGTGCTGAAGGAAATGCTAAAGATTGACGGCACTGGAACAGGAAGTCCATCATCCCAGGAGACAGCTAACAGCGCCTCCTCTGGTGACCACCACCACAACAGGAGACGATCATCCAAGAAATTGGGTTAGTAACTGATTACTGTGCCACAGACAAGATTACTGCAACAACATTTGCAAATCAAGGACGATATTTGTCTGTAAACAACTTCAGCTATGTTTTTCTCTTGTTTTCCATCCCATTTATTCTCCCTCCAGCAGCGAATATGAACGCCCCCCATGGTGACGCAATGATTTTAACTTCCCCCGCCTCTGCCAACTTGTCCAACGCTATGCTGAACAGTAAGGTGTCAGAGCTAGCCAGTGTGTGTGTGAGGTTAGGAATGGCACCTCCAGAGTTCAGCTACATCGGCAACAGACAGGTTTGTCTTTTGTAATGCACGTCTAAAGTGTATTTTTACATTTTTTTTAATCTCAAGTTTACTGCATATTACACACTCTACAAACACATAACTATACTATTAGTCATCAAGCTGTTCTGCACGTAGTGTGTATGCAGTACACTGTGGTGTGTGCAGCTGCTAACTAACAACGTCTTCTATCTCCACAGGGTCTAGTTGTTTGTCAGGTGAAGCTGTCCAATGGACTGATGGTTCACGGTCCACAGTGCCAATCAGAAAATGATGCCAAGGAGAAAGCTGCCTTCTTTGCCCTCCAAAGACTGGTACTTCACACACACACACACACACACACACACACACACCAATAAATGGGTGTTTATGAGAATGTGTGTGAGAAAGTCCAAGAATGTGTTCTTGCAGCGCTTTGTGGGCTGTGGAAGCCATCTTATTTTGATCAAAATACATCACTTTTATTGTTCTTCAGCTGCAGACTGAGAGAAAAACTTTATCTGAAATATTTGCTGTCAAAAAAGTAAAAGCAAAAACAGTCGTTTTTAGAAGAGATGTGGTTTGAAGAGAGTAGACAATCTGATACAATCCAAAAGGCACCTGTTGATTTTTTGTGTGATGGACAGAAAATCATGTTTTCCAGCTCGTTGTGTCCGTACTTCCAACAGGGACACAGAGAGATTAAACATGGATGTGATTCAGAGAGATGATTCTTTTTTATAGTGGCTCATAAATCTGAACTATCACCTACTAAAAATTCATCACAAAGGTCAGAGAGTGTAGTATGAGTATTACCCCTAAAATACACTGGATGCGGAACGGCTCCGGAACAGCTCCGCCACAGCGTCGGAGCCGATACGTTTCTATTTTAGTCAATGTGTCAGCTCACACAGGCTCCGGCTCCGCTGC
>JAQFJA010000004.1:3001685-3011901 GCA_029874485.1 Naso brachycentron
TGTGTGTGCGTGTGTGTCCGTGTGTGTGTGTGTGTGTGTGTGGGTGGGTGTGTGGGCAGGACTGGGCCTTGGGCGTACTCCATGCTAAAATCATTGCTGCCATCACGCTGATGGGTCCTCAGTGGTGGCTCAAAGCTGTCATTGAGCAGGTCAGTCTCATGTCCTTCCAGCTTCGACACAGAAAAATTGGATCTCTAAGCTTTAATTAAAATACATTGTAAAGCCAATTACAAATGTCTGTATGAGTTTATGTGATCCAAAATGCATAATGTCCATTTTGTATTGAAGATTATTTAAGCATATTCCGAGAAAGTTTCCAAACTTTGTTAGAGTAATCAATTATTGAAGACAAAGAATTGAGCTTGTGTTTGCACCAAGTAAAACAAACCTAGCCCTCTCTCTGCTGTAGGTGTATGCTAACGGCATCCGAAACATTGACCTCCATTTCATTGTGCGAGGGCTGGCTGCCCCAGTCATCTGCGTCCTGCTGCTGTCTCTCTGTGTTCCCTACACCATATCTAAAGGCATCACACCACTGCTGGGTGAGTCTCTGTGATGCTGATGCGTTCGGGTTGAGCGGGGTTTCCTCGTACCCTCAGGTACTCGCAAGGCATCTGTTTCATATTGTTTGCATTCCAGTTGTAATACTTAAATCCTTTACACTCTGTCAGCCACTGTCTTTGAGTTGCAACAAACAAACTTTAGTTTTTCGAAATTGCACAGTATGTGTTCTCTTAAACTTCCATTCATTTTCAAGACAAGTAAAAGAACTTGAAATTTCTGTGATCAATTGTTAAAAATTAAAATTTAAATTAATTTAAATAAGAAATAGATAATACTAATAACCCTACAATTGGAAGGAAAACGTAATTAAACAGAAGCTCAAGTGTATCTGGTCCTGTTTCAGGTGATGGATGAATTAGAAATTGTGGCAGAAAAAACTCAACTCAGACACGCCTGTCAGGCCACAGCGCAGGCAGATCTAATTTGGACGCAGGGCTTACTGGTGAAGTGCTTTTTTATGCAAAGCCTACCCAGAGCTGCAATTTTCGTTTAGACAAGTGTTTTTGATGTTGACTCAGACAACACTCGCATTTAAACAGCTAGTCAATTAAGAATTCCCCGTCCTTGTGGTAATCAGGATTTTAGCCATTGTGGAAGCCAGAGTGCTATTGATTGTTTTTGTCTTTCATTTACTTTGTTCCCTTGACACTGAGTTTATCAGCTCCTAAAGATAAGACATCACAGACATACACAAAGACATCACAGACACACACACTCATTAACAGCAGATTCTGTTCAAGTGTTTACTCTCTTTTCTTTTCTGTCTTTCTTTTTCTGTCCCTCTCTTCTTTTATAGGTGTGCAGCGGGAAATGCAGACGCTGGTGGAGAGGAGGATTTATCCGTTCCTGCTGATGGTGGTTGTGCTGTTGGCCATCCTGTCCTTTCAGATCAGACAGTTCAAACGCCTCTACGAGCACATCAAGAATGACAAGTCAGTAGAACCCAGAAAAATCAAGCATGAAATAACACACAGGGCCAAAGACGCTGAGGTTTTTTTAGTTAGCCACACTAAGTTACGTCAGTGGTCAGTTTCATGTCAGTTTCTAAAGTACAACAGTTTGGTTTGTTAGAAATGGTTTTCTTTCTGTGATGGGATACACTGTCAGTTCTGTATGGTGTCAGTGTGTCCTGTAGACATAAATCAGTTTCTCATCTAAGTTAGTTTTTATATAGTTTCTGTATCACATAGCTCTAGAGTGTAGGTTCATGGTAATAAGTCGGGCCCAACCAATATGGGATTTTATGGGAAGATGATGCTGATATTAGGGTGCAAGAAAATTTTGATGTCCAATATAACAGTAGATAACATACATATATACAATATTGTCTGACTGTGGTTGTTAGATACTTTAAATTAACATACGCAATGGAGGCAGGATATCTTACATTTAAAAAACTTTATTCCAAGCATCAGTGCACTAAACAGCAAACACTTCACTTATTAGTTATTAAATAACAGACTGCCCTCTGCTGGACAAACTATGTTATTACATCATTTCAAACCACTAGTCCAAGTATTTTTTCCAGCCTTAAAAACAGTTTTAATATTAGTGCATATCTGAGAACATATACCCCAATATGGAATTATCAGTGATGTTTCAGTATTGGCCAATAATATCAGCAGACCGATATTCCAGTCGGGCCCTAGTGATAAGAAGGTGAAAAAGATCATTTTTATGCTATGCAGGAAAATCACTGAGTTACATATGGGCAACACCAAATTCAGTGAGGGGAGGAGAATAAAGATCATATCTTCAAGTAATCTGATCCGAGATTAAAAGATGCAAATGAAAAATGCTCAGTAAGATCTCCAAAGGAAAAACTCTCTCTTTCCTGTTTCCTCCTTCAGATACCTGGTCGGACAGCGATTGGTAAACTACGAACGCAAGACGGGGAGGAGCACGTCCACCTCCTCTTTCAGCTCTTCCACATAGCCTGACACTGCTGTGGGATCAGAGGAGCTGACTCATTGTGCTCAGCGCTGAGAGTTATTGTCCTGTGGTGAAATCTTTTTGTTTCCTCTGCGCTTGGCTGTCAAATGCCAGCTTCAAACACAGCCTCTAAACTTTTGACTGCAGTCTAGCCCTTTTTCTCACCAACATCTACTGCCGTCACAGGTTGGGAGACAGAGACGTTAAGAACTCTTCACTGCAAATTTTAATTTGTGAGCAAGGTTTTTACCCAGCCAGCAGAGACAGTCAGTCATGAGTTGACTGTCCATCTAGTAAAATATGTCCATTTCTGTTTTTCAGCGTTTTTTCAATGCAGCTGACATTTTAAATTGTAATTACATTTTTTAAAAATCAGGTTTGAGCTGAAGTGGGATACGTTAAGCACAGCTTTTACCTCCAATTGTGTTCCCTTTGAATGCTTGTTGTGAAATGTTGTCGAGGTCACACTGACTGTCTCTTAATGGGACGTTTTTGACATTTTGAAACTGGAGGAGAAACTATTATAGTTTAACACAGAACACCTCTATGGTTCTGTTCAAAGTGTTTATTCATCTCAAATGACATCCCTCATAGAATTGAGGTTGTCTGTGATAAGGAGGGACATACATGATGTAGCAACGCGGTAGTACTTTTTTTCAATTTTTTTTTTTTTTCAGATGTGTTTTCATTGATTTTTAGTGTTTTGAAGTGAGCTGTTAGAGAACCCTCTGAGGATTCCTTTGAAGTAAAGATTTAGAAAAAGAAAGAATAGATGAAGAAAGGGACATTTTAGAGAAGAAAAAAGCTGAGCTGAATTCATAATCCATATTAAGATGTTTTTACTGTGAATTTTAAAACCAGTCCTGTTAGTGTAGCGCCCTCCTGAGCAAATCCACCTTCAAGAGAGGACAGGTCATCAGTTTGAAGTCACGCAGCACATAAGAAGGTTTCAACAAAGTGGTGTTGCACCCTTGGGTCCCGATCAGACAGATTGCTTGTAGATTCAAAGTGGGAGGTGCAACGCACTGCCTTTTTGTTAAAACCTGCATTTAAGAAAAGAGCAGTGTGATGTGGTTTTGTTTTATGTTGTTGCTGGGTAACCACCGAATCACTTGTTCTTTGCCATTATTTTGCTGTGAAGAAAACTCAAAGATCTGTACGTGTTATTTAAGTGTATATATAAATGTATAGAAAAGCTTTTGCTCCGGCTCTGGCTGAGGTGAGAGGCGTTTTTTCTGCTCTGAGTTTACATTTTTTCAACATGAGGCGTTCAGAGTCCTCCTGTAAAAACATGGCACTCCAGGCATCTAAAATTCAAGACTCCCAGGTCACATAGACTGCATGCCTACTGCCTACAACAAAACTAAAGTAACACGCCTCTCACTGTTCTCTGTTTGATCTGGCCTACAGACTGACACTGATTTTACAAGAAAGTCATTCGGATTGAATAAAATAATGTAAGCTTGCTGGCCCTTAGTGGCTTGTAGTGCTGCTAATCAGCTGTTCGTTTCTGTCCCTTTCCCTGCATTATGTTAATAATCTAGAGCCAAAAACTAAAAACAACAAAAATTTTTTTTTTTTTTTTTTTAATGTGGGCAAATAGTGACTCATGAGCTGACATATAATGGAACTACACTGAACAGCAGTATCGTTCTGGAAAAGTGGAGTTAACTAATGCCAGTTAGGGTAATGTAGTGCCAGGAGTTTAATGGAGCACTCACCACTAAATGTCAGAAAACGATTTGCTGGCCGTCCCACACTGCCACCTTTAGTGTTTCTGTTGCCAAATTTGCAAACTTTTCCTTTTTCTCTACTGTGTTGCTTGAATCTTTCACTTAAACAGCTGCTGCCATTTGCTGAGCTGAATCATGCACATCATGACACATCTCAGCAATTTAGTTAGTACACTGCCAGTGTAGTTTAAGATTTTAAAATATAGTTCACAAAAATAGCACATCTCATATCAGAAGTAACTGAACAATTAGCTAAGCAGTATCGGTTCGATTAGCATAATGTTTCCCACTCGATATAAATTGCATTAACTCTGCTAACTCTGAAAAAAACGTACACGTCCATGTATGCATGTGTAATTCGAACAAAGTCAAACATTTACTCAGGATTGGCAGCTGACTACATTTTTCCCATAAAATTCTTTTTGGCAGTTTTGTTTCAGCTATGCTACAGTGACTTTGATTGGATGGAGTTGGTTTTCACATTACTTAAGTCTATACTAGCCAAGATTTTCTCACACTTTAATGGTGCGTCCTGATTTAGGTAGATTACATGTTAGTTCTTCCTTACTGTTGGATGGTGTGATTACGTAAACACCTGTGTCAGTTCATATCTTTTTAGGTGGTCAGAACATTTCCCAGCATGTTTGGCAGTGAATGGATCCACTTGTCTTTGTGTGTGTGAGCTCAGCAGCAGGAGCTGATGTTCTGCTGTTTGTGTTCCTCTACTTGTTCATCAGAAGGTTCTCCTCCTGTGAGTCACCTTGTTGGTGTGATTACATTATTGAATTCCTACACTGAGGTGCTCTGATGTGCTGTGTGCTCTCCAGTAAGCTGACATGGCAGATGGTTCGTTACACAGAATCATCTGGGAAGTCATCCTTGGAAACCTTTTGGAAAAGGGCAGCCATTTTCTGAAAGTTTCAAGCCGGTGATTGGATAAATCATCTGTCTGTTACCGTCTGTCATGGACTAACTTCAACCAATCAGATCGACCAACCATGTATCATAGTAGAAAAAACTGTTGAGTTTGACAGTCTAAATGAGGTTTAATATTTTAAAACTAGATTATATCTGGTGTCTAACTCAAAGAGAATTCACACTTGAATGGAAATGCGAAGTGTTTTGTCTGTGCAGCATAGTAAAACTTACACTAGCTTAACAAGCAAGGATGCTATTCTGGGTATGGATAGCTTCAGTGCTAGCTGGGCTAGCGCCCACTTTGTGGCTAACACTAGCAATGGCATGTGTTGTTAATTTTAACTTGTGGTGGCCAGCCAGCACCAAACAAAGATGCTAGCATAGCCACTAACACCTACTTCAGCTAGCTGGCAAATTAATTACTATGTAACAGTTTCTGTCCAGTTTACCACAAACCATGACTTCTCCACTAACTCAACTCGTAATCCCAACACAAAAATAAAAGCTAGGAATAGTTAAAAAAAAAAATGGTCCCATTTAACATTTTATTTAATAACCACAAGTAATTTGTCCAAGTGGTGTAGCCGTAGCTGGCTTACACCCACACTTAAATCCACGCCCGTAGCTGCCTGTAGTTCCTCATAGCTTGAAGTCTGTCATGATGGATTTTCAAGATCCTGTCATCACATGATGTCATGAATTAAAATTATATAAGTTATCAGAGGAAACTAAACTGAAACTTTTTTTAACCTTTTATTGCACTAAAATTTTGAGTTATAGTTACATCTTCAAAAGTGAGACAGTTTTGTTTCACATTTAAGTGTGAACCTAAAAAAAGTTTTAGCCTATCAGAGTGGCTTTAAGAAGTGGAGGATTTTTAGTAGTACTGTGCTGGGCATTTAAGTAATGTCCACTTGGTGCAGCACAATTGTTGTTGTCAGTCGCAGACAGTTATAGAGGCAAACTTCTGAAGGGTTCTTGTTGTTTTGAAAAGGTACTGAAAAAGACTCTGTTCCTGGATCCAACACAATTCTCTTTCTTTGATCATTGACTGACTGACTGACTCTCCCCGGGAGCTGAGTTCGAAGTTGCGTTCTGAGTCACTCTCACTTTGATCTCGTTGTCTGTTCAATAATGGGTGAGTTTTGGCTTTTGTTGTTATTTTCCCCGATACACATTCAGCAGGTTTCTCAGTAAATGAGATGCCACAGGGTGGCAGAGGGAACTCTTGTTGACCATGAATCCAGAAGTCTCTCCGTAATGTGACTTCAGGGGTTGGTGTGAAGAGGTACATGCTCACTTTGGTGCTGGAGGAACATCGGGCACGTTGTTGGACACCTGTAGGTGACAACACTGCTCTGTTGAGGTGACAGTGGTTGTGTTGAATCTTCGTCTTTATATCTCCTCTTGTTAACACTCGTTTCCAGAGTGGCTGCTAATCAGCACCTTACATGGTTTTCCTTAGAACAGGGCTCTCTTTGTGATGGAGGCATAGCTCCACCTGACAGGAGCATTTCAGGTGCTCACCATGATGACCTGTAGCTGACTGAAAGAGACTCTCTCTGCCTCTTCACAGTTGGTGCACAGTTTTAACTGAAGGTTAATGCTGACTCTCATGATTCAAAGAGTCCAGATCAGCTCTTTGAGCTCCCTGAAGTTCAGGGAGTCGTGTTTCAGCGGCCATCATGTCTTCATAGGTGTGTCTGACATTCTGAATATTAAGTCAGCAGAACTGACACAGCAAAGTACCACAGTACTTAATGTGTTTATGTAGAACAATAATACATTAAAAGTAATAAATAAATAAATAATCACTACATAAGTACTCTAACATCACTGAGAAGTCAGGATCATACAGAGAAGAATAAATGTGAGGTGGAGGGTCATCAGTGGCTTGTCTTATAATCTGAGCTTTGACAGCTAACTAAAGGGATCAGACTCGAGCTGAGTCTGACACCAGCACAGACATGCATGAAACGATTTGTGTCTCTAAGCTCAGCAAAAATAATGCAACAGCAAGATAATGCAGAGAGATTTGGGCACGTGAAAACTGTATCTGTAACCCTCGAGATAATTTTATGCATTTGTTCCGGTTGGAGTCTTAGAAAAAAAACAACATTAACATCACAGTCAAAGCTTCTAATTTAAAGCTAGGAGATGGTGAGAGAAGCTTATCATGAGGACTGGAAACAGCTAGCCTACCTCAGTCCAAATGTAACAAGATCTGCTTACCAGCACCTCTACAGCTTACTAATTAACATGATATGTCTTGTTTATGTTTAAATAACAAATTGTAAAAATGACTGTGTCTGGTTTAAAGGGGGTTTAAATACTGGAACAATTTTTTGGCAGGCCGGAGACTTCCTGGAGTCTCTGCTGGTTGCCTGGCAAGACTCTAGCAAGTATACTTATCTAAGTCTTGGCAAGGAAGTGTATAAGCCTATTTTCCAAAATGAGAAGGTCTTGCTTTAAGGTTCCAAACATTTTGGTTTCAGTAACTATCTGTCCCCACAAACCCAGTCTTTGCATGGGCAGTCAGTGTCAAACTCTCAGTGTCTCGCTTGTGTGAACACATTGTCCCCTTTGCTCTGAGAAAAAGGCCGAAAATGTTCTTTTATGTTCACCATCACCCTCAGAATTACTATTACTATTAAAGGCTTGAAGTCTCTAAAAGCAAGAGGGCAATGTATTTTCTGCAACATAACTGAGCCCCTGCTTTTCTTTTAAACTATTTCTTGCTGCTTGCTGTCAGATGGGTTCTTGCTCAAAAATTCTGAGAAAGATGTTTGAGATTGTAAAGTTCATTTTTATGTTTTGGACTGTAGAATTCATGATTTTCAGCACTTTATACCTGTGGGTGAGTTTGCAATCATTTCAGAATCCATTGAATCACAGACAACATAGCTTGTGTGTTTTTATTTCCCTGCCATTTAGACTGAAAGCTGTCAGTATTTCACTGTGGTGACTCTGCACAATGGGTTTTACAAAAGATGAGTTTGAGTTCTGACACTACATTAGAGGTGTTTCATTAGGAGTTTGATGAATATAAACTGCTTTTCTATCGATGTGGATTGTGAATCACTTAAACTCTAGTGCTCACAGCTGTAGTGCTGCTGTGTGGAATGCTCACATTATGTTTGATGCTCTAAAGTGACCTTTTTTTAGTAACCTCTTCAACTGAGCTGGACACTTCCGGTTTTGGTCTTGAATTTACATTTCTAGAAGTAAATGATGTCTATTTTTATATGTGCAAACAGGCAGCGGCATGTACTGTAACATAGTTAAACCTTAAGGTCTCTTAATTGTTGGTTCAGTTATATGAAACAATAAATTGTTGTAATGGTTTCTGTGTGTGCCGTTTCTTCTCTTCAGTGCAGTTACATATGATCCTCACCAATGTTACTGATGTTACTCATGTCTGTTTGTTTGGCTGTGCTGTGACGCCCGTTGGGGTTTAAAAAGATGAATTGTCAGAGTGAAAAGATGACAAACATGAAAGGAAAGAAAAAAAAAGACATTTGTGCAAATCAAAACCATTATTTTTTTTCTTCCTTTGCTCTTATCTTTGCTTTTTTTTCCTCCTCCTGTGAATTACTGGATAAACATCCCTCCAAAGACCTCTAGAAAGGATTCCGATAAATTCATCTCAGTGGGACATGACTCTTTGACATATGCAGCCTGTGATGAGGATGGAAATAGACATTTTTTCCACGAGCCAAGAGTTAACATAGTTTTTTCTGTGTGTCAAAACAAATGAAATTATAGCTGCTGTGCAGCAGTGGGTTGTGGCTGGACATTTTTAGCAGCAGACAGACTGGAAGACAGTGAACAATGTGTATTCTGCATCACATGGGATTTGAACTCACAACCTCAGACAGTAGGGGCATATCACTATCCCAGTGAGCTACATGCTTAGTGAGAAACGAAGGATGGATTTAGACCATGACTGAGCCAACCACCAGGGTGCAGGATATCAGCAGTCTGTGCATGGACAGGCAGATTTCAAACTGCTGTAAAAAATTCAGTTATCAAGACAAAATTCTGTGAATTTGAAAACTTTGTCTAGACAGCATAGAGATGTTGATAAGTATTTTTTTTACGAAGATTGATTTGCTCCATATGTGAAAAACTGATATTTAAGAAGCAAAGTTTTCTATTGAGTGCAATAGCTTACAGGATAAAATTCAAATGTTTTTTTTAAAAATTCAGTTTTTGAAAATAAAATTCTGAAATTTTAAACAATCTACCATGACAGCAAGATTTTATCAATTTTTTCATGAACCTTGAAGATTTCTTTAACAAGAATATGTTTACAGCACCATTTTGAGTCAAACATTTTGATGCACTGTAGGCTCAGCTTTTGATAAAACAAAAATCTGTTTAAATTGTTTGTGTAGGACAGTCTGAAGATGCCCTGTAGCAAGTCTGGTGTCGATTGAGCAAAAAATGTGGAAGGAGATAAGTTTAATTAGTTTTACAGTTTCTGAAAAAAACAGAGTGATGGACTTTTAGGGTCTACATTTTGGTGCAAAGCTGTAGCACTCACAGATGATTTGGTATGAATTTTTAAAGTTTTTAAATTTGGACGGTTTATTTCCATGCATGGAAAGTTGGATTTCTGAAGAAGAGGAAGAAGATTGACAAAACCAAGAGGTCCAGGCAGGACTGCCTGGCCGGCCCTTAATTACCTTGGAGAACTCTTATAGTCTATTTTAATCTAAAACTGATATTACTGCATCAGCTGTATTATTCATGCCAAAGTAAGTGCTTACATCTTAATCTCCTGAACCAAATACCTCTGGAATGTCTTTAAGGATTTTTTTAAATTCTGCATGAAAGTCTGGTGGACAAGGTCACTGACATCACCGAACAGGCTTTTGTGAGGCTCAAGGATTCATAAGCTAATTAAGACAAATGTTCCCACAAAATGTCTGATGGGATGAAATGACAAAGTGATGACATTTGACATCAGAAAGGTCAAAGATCAATTACACTGTTAAAATTTTTTGCAACATCACTTTCCTGGCTGCGATTAAGCACCAGTGTGACCATATTTCAAATTTGAATTA